>JAANSN010001065.1:0-39319 GCA_036850665.1 Dicranocentrus wangi | reverse complement strand
AACGGTTACGAATTCGACACATATGAAGAGAATCGTTTATGCTTAGAAAAGTTGAAAGAACCCATATACGAAGTTTGAGCGGAACTTCGCGATTCACCCTGTATAGGTATATCTCATCTCGTGCCGCACCGGCGGAGTCAATAAAGCGCAATGGTCTCACAATCAATGATTACAACGGTGTACTTCCCCATAAACCATAATGTTATGTATTACTTAAGACTTTTGTGGATCCGGATAAAATTGGTTTGGTTTCGTTGACAACGAGGTCCATTTCCCAGGCAGGCAATGTCGCTTTTAGCAAGAAATAGTAGTCATGCAGGTATAAATATATAAGAACCTATAAGTTGGTCGTAAAATACGTAGAATCATGTACACGTACAGAATACAACTTCCTGTGAGAAAGCTTCGTTCTTCTCTCGAAATATTTAGATAAATACTGAAAACAGGCACGCATGAAAAGTCTCTGAAATAAGAGGAGATGCGGGAATTCGATAAACCACTTAAGAATGGAAAATGTGCCTGCGAATGTGCCTTATCAAGAAGGAGCCACCGCACCACTACTCCGTGTGGCACCCACCATGGTGTCTTTAACCTTGGCGTTTCTAGACGGATGTTGTGTAAACAGTAAAAAAAACTACTTGAAAGAGTTTTCTGCTTCGTCCTCGTTTACTAAATAGTCTACATTTTCTTGTCAGTTGGTTTCACCAAGTGACCACAGCAGTCGTCGCCAACTGAGTAGCTTCACAGTTGGTTGGAGGAGAAAATACAGTTTTGTATTACTTTTCTTAGCCATTATGCAAAACCACATTTCATGCATTCAACCTGACAGGGTATAACCGATGTCAAATGGAAGGGTAATAACAACTTTTACTAGACTCGGATACATTTTGCTTTGGAAGTTTTGGAAAAAGTCTCCAGTCCAGTCTCCAGACGAACATAAAGTGATCAACGACAGGGAAAAGCTTTAAATCATCTGTTTATGCTTGCATGCATGAGGTTTAGCTCAAAAAGATTTGTGGAATTATAGCGTCTCTTCTCAAAATGTAATTGGTTGTCAATGTGGAATGCATGAAGTTTATTGGAATTGGGAGCCCGAGAAAGTCGATTGTGAACTTGAGCGTAGCAGTTTGGTAATGCTTGAGAGAAAATGGGAAATCGGAAGCGATGTGTGTCTTGTGGGGATGGAATGGAGGAATCGTTCGCTCCTATTTCTGGGATTCTTTTGTGGACGATGATGATATGATGACTGCCGATGTGAAAATTTTGCATTGGGCATCATGGACGCGTGTGTTTCTTGTGGCGACGAAGTGAACCCAGCCGAACCCAAGGAATACCCCATTAACTAAACTTTATTATAATGCATTATGCTTATACACGTTCCTTTTGTAAATCGTTGCAAATAGAGGGAGACTGGAGAGACTTGCTAGTAAAAAGTCTTGGAAGCAACAATGCAAACTCATTGGGTTTGGTAGTTGAAAAAAGTTGCATAAAATGGTAGATGTGACCTTGAGTAATACAAAACCAATTACAGCTTTTCGCTAGACTTAATAAATACATTGGTGTCATCAGCGTCAAAGGAATGAAGACGTAATATTTTTGACACTATGTTTCGTAAATTAAACTAAATCTGTCAAATTCATGCCCCGATGAATTTTGAGTAGATTGGGAGTAAACACGTTAGAATTACAAAAAAGTGGCGAAGCATGTTTGGAATGACTGACAAGGAGGTATAGGGGGTAGATTAACTCCAATCAAGGAGTGAAATATACATTTATATGTAGTTTAACACGAGGAATTCAAAAATGATGTCCATTCTCCAAAATGGAGGCTTGTATAATTTATACGACGATTTCCATGGTTTCTCCGTACCTATACCATCTATAGGGAAAATTTAACAAAATTACTTTATGGTCCAGTTTTGTAGAGCTCAAAACGTTATGCATTTTTGCAATTTAAACTATAGCAAAACTCGTTACTATTTCCCCGGAATTCCGTCCTATATATTCCACTACCATTAAATTTTCGGCTTTCATGCAAAAGTGTTTTTTTTGCATGAAAAGTGAAAAAGTGAATTTTGATTGTTTAATTATACTGGAGGCGTGCTTCATTCAATTCTAGTAGTTGGTTCCATGACAAGAGAAATCCCAGGTGTTCCAGTCGCAAAGGAGGGAAACAAACCTAGAATTATTCCAAGATAAGAGCAAGACGACCGGCGACCGACGGCATCACTGGTTCTCTAAAATAAATTTTCCCATGTATTTTTACTCACTGTAACTTAATGCAATGATTTTGTTATTTGAAAAAATGTTGATGGAGTGACGCAAATGAATTTGTCATGTTTTGTATCCTTTTGTACAATCATTTAAAACCAACTACTAGAATTGAATGAAGCACGCCTCCAGTATAATTAAACAATCAAAATTCACTTTTTCACTTTTCATGCAAAAAAAAAACACTTTTGCATGAAAGCCGAAAATTTAATGGTAGTGGAATATATAGGACGGAATTCCGGGGAAATAGTAACGAGTTTTGCTATAGTTTAAATTGCAAAAATGCATAGCGTTTTGAGCTCTACAAAACTGGACCATAAAGTAATTTTGTTAAATTTTCCCTATAGATGGTATAGGTATGGAGAAACCATGGAAATCGTCGTATAAATTATAGAAGCATCCATTTGGGAGAATGGACATAATTTTTGAATTCCTCGTGTGAAACTACACATAAATGTATATTTCATTCCTTGATTGGAGTTAATCCACCCCCTATACCTCCTTGTGAGTACAGGGAAGAAAATCTGCGAAAGTTTTCAAATAGCATAAAGAGCACGTACGTTATACACAAAGCTTAATAATAATGAACCAACTTTCTCCTTCGAGGGCATGGAGGAAAAGAAAGTGGTGATTTATTTCCCTTTGGGAGACCCTTAAGTACAATCTGTAAAATTGGATTGAATGCCAGCGAGGGAAAATGTGTGTGTGCTAGTTTTGTGCGAGGGCCGTCTGGACAGGTAAGCAAGTCAATGTTGACTCTGGTGAAAACAAGTCTGAAACGCCTATACTGCGTCTTTTATAATTAAGGTACAAACCATGACATTAAACGCTGATGAAAGCGCCATAAGGAAAAGACTAGTAACAAGTAAATCATGGACTTTTCTAAATTTCTAGATTACTTGAGCAATGTTTGGAGTTTGGACAACGTAATGGCTTAAAATAGCATATAAAGTGATGAACTGTGTTACTTGACTAACTTTCTTCATGGAAACATGTCAAGCCTTGCTGCAATGAGAAGCCAAAATCCGAAACATTCGATATTCGATTGGATTTTAAATCAACAAACAGGCAGACAAAGACGTAATTTTACATGATCATTGATCATCTTGAGGGGACAAATAAAATGACGCAAATTTCACAACTAGCTACATTCCGAGTTTTTCAATACGTGATGATGAGCATGAACACCACTTGCTCAGTGTTAAGTTGTTAGTACGACAAACGTTTGCTGGCATTTACGATATTTGTTCAAATATGTAGACCATCTAACCTTCTTTTTCAATTTGCAAAACTCTATTTATTATTAAAACTTTGAAATTTTAGTGACAGCGCAGGTTAAGTACAGTGCAGTGCTCCCTTATTTACTTCAAAGGTATCTCCAAACTTCGTGTTAGTTTGTACGCATTCAGCAGTAGCAAATAGTTTAGTAGTAAAATTACAGTCAACAGTTTGACCGCCCGAAAAAAACAATTTATTTATGTTTCACATGTGCCAGCTACAATAATTCCCTATCAAAGCCTAGTAAGTTTACAAGGGTAAACGTAAAACCTTTGGCAATGTTTGGTAATGGCTTTTGTTTGGATATGTTTATATTTTAACCTGTAATCTTGTTATAAATTGCTTTAATATATAATTTATAAAACTTCTGCCTCAATAAGATCCAGCGACGATCGAGTTAGTTATAAAATGAGCAAACATTTTCCAACATAGTTCTAAAGCCAGCTATTATGGTAGTCGTCGAAAGTCTTTTTCCTTTTAAGCTTAATGTTTCATTATATGGGAAAATAACTAAAGAACCTCGAATTGATCAAACATGTTTTGTAAAACAAAGCAAGCAAGCACACCTCTTCTAAAGTACCTATAAAAATGTAATCTTTCTACTCTTTTTGGACTTAAAAATTTAGTAGTTTGTCCATTGCTGCAAATTGTAATTCTTGTGTTAGATATTACGTAGTCTTTCTTTATTGACGACGTCTCGGTGTCTTTGAGCTCACGTTTACAGTTTTAAAATGTGTGAAATAGTTGTCTCTATTATCCATACTTAGTTTGATGAATTTTTCCGCGAATTGGAGCTGCATAATTAACGAGACCGTTAATTACGGGAAAATGTCATTTTTTATCTTTAACCATATTTTAAAATAATGGGAATGAAGCTTTCGGAAACGACACTCTGATAGACACTTCCAAAGTCAATTTCAAGCTGAATGATGATACCTCATACTACACTTTATAATTGTAAGATACTATAGTTATATAGAGTGAGGAACAGATGAATAAACGTATGAATCGGGTTATCGAGCAAAAGTCAGGAGAACCATGAGCGTCCTGCATTGCATCAGCTTTGTCTGTTGTATTTAGTAATGAAATGATCAATTTCCAGAAATACACCCACGCGTTCGGTTCTACGTAATATCTAATAATATCGACTTTATGTGCATATTTGCCTAATGGCACACAGGCGGTATATTTCATGAAACGTCATCATCACAATGACAAACGTGGCGTGAAAAAGTGCGCTGAATGAAATATTAATATTTCATATTTCTCAAGAATAGAATGAGCTATGTTTAAAAATAGGGAACAATAAAGTTGAAATGGGGGCGTGTTATAAATGGGCAATCTCTATTTCATTCAAAGGCTTCTAATGTAATGAAAAATGGAAGCTATGAAAAGAAAATCCTTCCATATAAATGTTTTTTCTCCCTCTAATGCAAACTTTTTCATTTCTAGGAATTAAACGGGAATTGAGATGAGAGGGATTTTCTACGAGGATAACTCAACTTTACATTTTTATCTCCATGCATTCTCAATTTTCTCTGTTTTCATCTTTATGCTTGTTTATGTAAAACAGAATAGGTTCGGCTTTCCATTTTCCCATCAGCTACACTTTATGTCCCAGTTATAGCCCATAGCTCCGATAAATCCATACATTATATGTCTAGACCTAAACACCCATCCAGCCTGCTCAAAGAAAGAGCGATGTTCACTTTTTCGAAAGCAAAAAGGGAGTTCATTGAAGTATGCATATTATTATATTACTATTATTATGATTTTCTGTATGTGCTATATAGATGACAGAACGAAATAAACGGTTTTAATATATGTAGAGTTTAGGATGGAAGCTCACAACCAGCCGGTAAACGCTTTGCATAGGAATATAGGTTAGGTGCCCTAAAAAGTCCAAAGTCAGGAGGAAAACACACGCTTCCTGTGTGTCGAGGTAAAAGAGCTGAGCTCTGGATATCGTCAAGACAAAGTGAAGACATACACGAACATGGCAAGTAGTAGCTATTCGTCATGGTGCATATGATGTAAAGCCTAGAGCCTATCAGGGAAGAGGACGCGAGCATCAGCTTTGTAAACTAGTTTTTCTAAGGACAACCTTGTCTTTTGGCAGAATGAAGGATTCCATACAAAAAACAACAACAACAAAAAAATCGCAAATGGATGAACAATAATAATAACTTTCGTCCATACTGCGAAACCCACTACTTTGTAGTTTGTAGATAGTAGTTTCGGTTTCGGTGGTAGCGATATAGGACAAGCATGACTGCCGGCCTGGCTATGCTATGATACTGGCGAGTGAGTAAATGGATGACTTTTGACACTTTTCGATTCGTTTGTTTGTCGTCTCGCTCGCTCGAATTTGGGATCTAGCTGAAAAGTACTTTGCACTTGTTGGAGGTCCCTCCTACCTCCTGTAGAATGGGAGGGGAAAGATAAGGGGGGAAATTTAGGAGTGAAGGTCGATTGGGAGCATGACATCCAATCTTAAGTAGCCTTATATTCAAGGTCGAGGCTAAATTTTGACTTTCCTTGTTTAATGTCGTCGGAACATGTTGTGTTTGTGTGCCCAGCCTTCAGTAGTTAACATGATTTATTCCATCAATTTCATCCCACCATATGGACAAAAGCTTGAAAAAAAAATCTAATAAAGCCAGAAATATCCTCGCCAGATCGGGATACCCGATAGCGGAGCAGATTGCAGTTTATGGTTAATTGGGGTGCGGCGGGTGACGAGAATCAGGTCAGTAGCCTACAGATGTACGTCGTCACCACATGGAAAAAGAAAGTCAAATGATGGAACTGGAAAGGCATAATAGACTACCACTCTGATGCAACTCCAAGCAAACCGTGAGATGACTTACAATTTTCAATTTGAGAAACCCGACAGCGGCAACAGGTTATGTAGCTTGGAAGAGAGAGCACACGCTGGACTATGTGTGGTGGTGGTGGTGGGCGTATAGGGCCTATCATGTCAAAGCGGTCTGGAGAAAGCTGATTCCGCTCAATACATAAAATGCAGTTCTTCTTTCGCAGATTCCGTTTGGAATCTTTTTGGAATTGTGAATTTTGTACCGTTTTCCATAATACTGTTGAGTTGGGTATCTGACAAACCATGAATATATACGTAGGTAGTTTAGAGTTTGCAAGAATCCGAGATAAGCCTTCATCGTCCGTAGTTGCGCTTTGGAATGCCAGTACTGCCTGCAACCCCATTTCAAATGGAATCTTCAATCAAATGGAAATTTGAGGGCTTACTAATGCTGGTTACGTTAATTCTGAGCATTTTGGGTTCATCAAGGCAATTCCTATTCCCATCCCAACTATCCCATCCCACAGGCTCTACTTATTACAACAAAACCTGTACATTTTGCCTTCCGTACAGCTCAGGTTTTGTTTTGTAAAGTGTAAAGTTAATTAAGGGAGTGGGGATTTCCTAGCAGTTATTATGATGTACGTAGTACGTGTCGGATTATTAAGGTCGCTCCCCTAATTTCCTACTCATCAACTACACCTCTCTCCCTCCAACTCATTGTTTTACTCAAATTATCCGCCCACTTACAATTTGAAGTGTATCAGTGCATGGATGGCAAAGGATGCATGGATACTCACTTTCATCTTTTCCAGCACTTTCCAAGTTTTAAATTAAAAGTTTAATAAAGCTTTTTGTGATAATTAACGAAGGGGAACAAGCTGTTTTAAACTTGAGCTCACGTACAAACTGAGAGTTTCCTGGCTGCTTTGGCTAATTAAAGCGGAGCACTAATGACAAGTGCATGAAACAAAATATTGCAAATAGCAATTCAGAGTAAACCCTAACATAATATAATAGAAACAAATTACGTTGTTCCTGGAACACAAAACTGGTGAATTAATTCCTCTTTAGCAGTTCACTCAGGTTTTAATTAATACAAGGACTCATCAGCGAACACTACACCACGCCATACTATTATATTTATATCCACATAAACGGTTATACGCTCGCTCACAGGTTCCAAATCTTGACTAGGGTAAGCTATAAAGTAGTGTAAAATTTTAATAAGAGCTTCAATTACTTGATTTAAAATTGAAAAATCATTACTATCATTAGCGGCTTCATGCCCCCCCCCATTGTAACAACCAGCATGTATCTTCTGACAAAAAAAATCGAAACAAGTGTAAATGGAAAAGTCGACTCCGAATTCATTTTGAACATAATAATTTGACAACGCTATTTACGTATTTCTCAGATTGACTTTTTAAATGCGTTTGTCTTGCAGCTCCTGTTGCCAGATTGCTGAAATTCTTCCAACTGCCATTACTTACGGCGGGGGGCCTCACATTTGACTACACTTTGCCGAAATCCTCAAGCGACTCCGAGTTTTATTTAACCACCAGGACAGGATATAGCTTCAAGGAAACTGCGGATTTCATCCTGCAATACTTCAAAGAGTAAGAATCATCATTCGTTTTAGCTCTCAATTAAGCCTCCTATTTCTAATCAACAAATACCGATGCCTCTATTAATCCCGGCTCTTTAAACAAGATTTTCGTGGAATTGTTTTCCCAGTTGTTAGTATGCTCACGGTAGAAACCTGTCCAAGCTACCTGTCTGTAGTATTATCATCATCAAATATCATCATGTTCAAGCTCAAGCTTGTTTTGGTCTTCTCTGAATTCATTAGTTAGTTGTTTAGACTAACAATGTGCATTTTCCGGTGTAATCCTATAGCTTTCATTGGAAAAAGGCTATGCTGATGTACGACAAGGATGCGATGTATGAAGTTTCTGGGGACCAAACTTGCAAGTTGCTCATGTCCTCCGTGAAGGAAGGTTTCAAGGAGCAAAACTACCACGTTGACACTTTTGACTTGAAAGCCAGCAACGCCAGCTACAAAGAAAATCTTGGGAAAGAGCTTGGCCTCCGATATTCAGGTAAGCAGCCGATAAACAGCAATTTCCTCTACCCGCTTGCTCTTTTTGCTACATTAACGAGCTCTTCTGCTTGCAATTACTTAGCTCTCCCTGTGGCGCCTTCCTCCTTGCGCTGTATCATGCTCTCCAATGCATTTTCGTTCTTGCAAGATGTGCTGGCTAGCTATATAACGCTTTTTTGTTGCGTCAGATCACGCCTTTTAGCAAGAAACTCCGTTTGGCTGTAAGACAAGACGTTTGCATTTTGCCTAGCTTCAACTGCTCCAACCGGATGTTGGCCGGCGAAAAGTGTAAAATAGTGTAGCGCGTTATATTTACACTCCACATTTCCCGACTACTACTACCTCCTCATGTAATCCCATATCTCCTTAGACCTTGGGGAAAAAGCAGCCGCTCTCGCTGGCAAGAAGCCTCCCTGCTGAGCTGATTGAGAGTGAAACGTTTATTTTTTGAGCATGTACACATCTCCGACTTTGATGTACGCTCTTGTTTTACTCACTCTCTGTGTCAAATAACCTGCCTCTCCCTCCCTATTAGCCCATTATTATGGCGTTTCAATAATATGCATTTTTTAAAAGTAAATTGAGAGCCCGGCTAATGGCTACACCGAGCGAGCGGCTTCGAGAAGTGGTTGTTGCATTTTTTGCGATGAAACGTGTATTGGAAAAAATTGACTAGAAATATTATTTGGCATCAGAGGCGTAACCTTCCCTCCCGTGACATGTTCCACCTAAAAACGGATGTGTTCGTCTGCATTACGTCTTCGGCAGTGGGATTTTTGTTGGCAGGGAGTCTAGCCTTTTTATACCTGCGGATATCTTGCAAAATGGATATCCCCAAAGTTTGCACACAGAAAAAGTAAGACTTTTTTTCTTTTTATCTGTCAGCTAGAATTGTACCCTTTTGTTGCCTATTCCAATATCAAACAAATCGGATGTCATGTCTTCATGTCCTGTGGAAACGAGTGTTGGCGAATATAAGGATGAAAATTGGCGAAACTGAAGCTGACACCAGTTTGATGCCTGACGACATCCGAAAAGCCCCACATGCCGAAAAAACACACACATTATTTTTTGTTCCTTTGCATTCACTTTTTCCAAGGTTAACCAAGCTCTTGTTGTGCTTCATTCAAGAGAAGGGCAATGCAAAGGAAGGCTGGAATGGAATGGCTGGCTACTGCTCTTAAAAGTTGCTCTACTTTTCTGCTTCACGTCTCCTCAAACATTGGAGAAGAAATGTTCAGCAAGACTGTTGAGGCGGTCAAGGTGTATCTAAAAAAATGTCAACTGCATTTCATATAAAAACTCATCGATTTATTCTTGAGTTGTTGAGTGTATATATGACTTATGCATACATTCAAAATATATACTTTCCTCAATTTCTGACATAATCTTCAACAATTGGTTTTACACCTGACCACAGTGGCCACTTTAAAAGCCATAATATTTTATGGTAAACGTAGTGTTCATTTGGCATATTTATATTATACGTATTGCTCCTATTGTACCAATCCACATGTGAAATCCTAGTTTCGGATTCAGCCTTGGTGTCAATCAATGCGTAAAATAGTTAATTATACGATTGGAAACGGGGGTGAACGTAATGGGAGATGGAAACGGCATCTTGAATATAGTATTATTTGCTCCCACTTATGGTTAGGTAGTTCAGTAAAGTAGTTTAACAACAACTACAAATGTACGTGGTGAGGGATTAATTGGTGATGTCGAAAATGTCGAAATATGACGAATGACGGCTCCGCTTCTCTTCTCTGCTGCTAAGCTAGCCTCGACTTATTTAAGCAACTGCACTGCATTGATAACAAAGTTCAAATTGACCACACGTTTTAGCTTACAATTAGATAACGTTTGATTGAATGACAGTTAGAGTTACCTGGCTGTTCGGTTTATAATGTTGAGAGAGAGAGAGAGAGAGCTGTTATCACTGGAATATTTGATTCAGTTTGCGACAACTGCACTCTTCGTAGCAAACCCCAACCGAGACATATATTATGTCCTGCCCTTGGCATTCAGTTCCAGTCCAATATATATCATGTATCATTGCCATTCATTGCAACTTTTTTACTCAATTTCCATCCACAGTCAATAGAGGAGCTGAAGAGAGGGCGGAATGCAAAACGAGAAAACAGCCTAGACTTTATATATTGCTTCATGTTTACACAAGTCTCTCTGTCCTTTCAGTAAACCTGATGAAATGAAGTGTGGAGCACCACCACTGGCTTCTTTCTTATCACCGTACTGTTGCTAATCGATGGTCAAAATCCCCATCAAAGAGCTGGTTGGTTTGGCCTGTATACCTAGAGGCAGACATACAATTCCAGAAACAATAGTGCCGCTGGGCCCGGTTTTCCTCCAGTCCTTTTTTCCTCCTCTAGCTACTCCGCTTCCTCACAAGATTAGCGCAAGTAGCCATTTAAAAAGATTTACTTTTATCATACTTTTGACACTGATAACCTGTATCCTTACAAAGATTGGGCGCATGTAGACGGCATAGTAGACGGCTTATTATTCATCAAAATTGCTTGAATTTTATTTCAAGAAAGAAAAGAATTCCAGTTTCACGACCCGTCAAGGTCTTCCCAAAAGTTTACTGCAAGCCGCCGACTGAAAACAGGTTTTGTGTGACAATTGCTGGCTGGGGCTTAGCGCGTGCTCTGCGAAACTTGGCCAACAACTTATTTCCATAATAATAATCTCTTGTTTATATGACCCTTTCTGTCGATTCATCACACGTGGAGCTCTCTCCCTATTTGACTGCCTTTTTATGCCCACCACCGTTAAATTAAACTGTCACACTGTTGTGGTGGCATGGTAGCATGATGACTGGCAGGAACAAAATTAAGCGTGGTGAGTACGACAAATGCTCATAATAATCCCTGCCGTGTGTGGCCGTATCACTCTTATTGCATGCTAGTAGTGCCCAGTCGCAAGTGTGATTTTTATGTGGCATATAATAAACTGCTGCTACTATTATTAGTCCAGTGTGACTTCCATTTGAGCGGCTACTGGATAGTTGCAATGCAACCACCTCCAGCCTATAAATATTTGTCTAATACACGACCGCCTAAGTAAATACGTATGTAAAACACAGGAGAGTCCTTAATCTGCGACCAGCTGGCCATTCCATATAAATTAAAATGCAATAATTGACTTTGTGGTATCGAGCGGAGCAGGAGCAACGAGACAACTTCTCCGAGGAAATTGTGTGCAAACAAACACGTGGATTTGAAGGGGGAAATGAGGCACATGCCGCATCTCTATATACGCTTTCTTTCCTTGCTTTGCCCTACTGATGCGATGATGATGATGATCGTCTTGCTTGACATGACGCTACTGCGAATTCAACCAGGAAGAGCGAGAGCATAATATTATGTTATACAACTTGGTTGGATGTCGTGGTGGTGGAGCATTTTTATGCCAGCAGCAGTTCGCAGTTCGCACGTTTATCCTTTGAACAAAACGTCACGCAAAAAGAATCGACATATTTACCCTTTCTTACACTTGATTTATTTCGGCAATGCATGCAAAAAAATCAACAAGTCACCAGTCACCATGTAGCCTTGTAAAATAGAACATCCTCTGTTTCATTCTATAAGAAAATATTTCAGAAACAAACACCGGAAAACGTGATTCGTATTATGTATGACATGGAAAGTATATGGTACGTATTCACAGTTTTCTCGTTTTAACGACATTCATGAAAGAGATATTGACTGTGAGGGATTTTCTTACGAGATATGCACGTTTATTTTTTTGAACTAACAATTCTTCCATTTATTGTTCGTCTAAATATATCAAGGTTGATGATGTTTAGAACATTTAAATACACGTTAAATCATCATGTGATCCTTGCAAGGAGGATGAGCATGAGAAAAACGTCCGTTTTAGCTAGCTAGTCACTTCAGAGCGGCGGCACATGATTATCTCCACTTTCTTATTCTCTCTCGTCTGTACTACTACTGTATACAAATGACGCTCTTGCCTTGACTCCACACACTGACTTCTATTCCATCCGCGTCCATTCCATTCCATTCCATGGTCTCTATTCCATATTCCATGCATGTGGCGTTGTGAAAAATGGGGAAATGGAAATGGTGTGCCGTGCCGTTGCCGATGCCGACTTGGTAAATAAACCCGACTTGATTTAGACCATCCTTTTAATGCCCTTCTGTCTTGTGCCTGCTCAGTTGATGCATTGCAATATTTAATCTTCCAAAGGCAATTCTAACACATAATATTTAATCCACCAGAAAGCAAACACAACAGCCACACGTAAAATAATACAGGGAATTAAATAAAACTTTTTTTTGCTCCGAGCAAAGACTCTCGGCAGTCGAAAATAATCTGGCTTTGAGAGAGGTCCTATTTTCTATTTTGCATATTAAATTGACAATGCCGTTACGCAACCTCTAGAGCCGACCGACAGCAAAGGTGAAGGGAAAATTCCATTTAGTTTTTAAAAAGAATCGACCATTTTTTGTGTATTTCATTTCAGGAGAGGCATCAAGGATAGATTTTTTTTGCCTATTACATCGCTCCCATTTGATCCCATGCTCTCGTCTGGAATGAACTCAGCGGAAGCTTGACGTATTCACGATATAAATACACATCAAACGAAAAACGAAAATGGTGTATTTATGCAAAAGAAAATCCTCCTGACGATCATCCGTCCCGGGATCTGTGCAACCTCAATCCGGAAAAAAATATAATCTCTTCGAAAAGCTAATGAGGTATTGTTTATGGCATGTGCCTGCCTGCTACAGAGACTATACCAAAGAGAGCTTTCTTTTGAGTCTACTTATTAATGACGTTGCTGATCATATAGACAAAGACAAAGTTGTATGTTGGTCGGATTGGAACTCTGGGATTATTTCTTCTTAAGCACGTGATCTTACGGACCTGGCTGTTTTTTCCTGGAACATGCAACAAAAAAGCAAAACCAATTTGGTACTCCTCCACTAACAAACTCGGACAACCTCAGATTTTCACATTCACTTGGATTCTTGCTTCTTCCACATTTCCTTTGAGTCAATACTAACAATTACTTTACTTTTGCCTTTTATACGTCAACAATATGGGGCTGACCCTGTCACAGGGGAAATTGTACCTCTTCTTCTACCACCGTTGTAACGAAGGAAGAGGGAGTTGGAGTTGCATGTGGCGTTGAATTGACATTCTCCCACAAAGATTATACACGACAGGAAAGTCGCAAGTCGCAACTTGGAAAACTTTTACATGATAAATGTGTTTTGGAGGGATTGTGCCTGCTTGGAGTGGAGGAGGGTATATACCTGTGACAAAACTAATTTAGATTATACCATGAATGAAACGCAACTCTGTTTATCTACTTCCGCTAATCCAAGCTTGTTGTTAGAAAATCCTGAGGAAGAGAGTCATTGCAGATGCTCACATCATCAGTCGGCTTCTGCCAGTACAAAAGAGAAAACCTGCTCTCCTCATCACATTTGTATCTCTACCTAATTGTCTCTCTGGGTGCCCTCACTCGTCCGATCCGATCTCCACCGTGGCATTCGTGGCTCTTGCGAGTATTATTATTAATAGTAATAAAATAATGATGAGAGCGTGGATATACTATATTCAAGCTATATTTTTTGTTGTTGATTAGCTTATAAAACTTTTCGCTCTCGCTGTTATGTTGGTTTCCTAACAAAATTAGAAGTTTTGAAGACACAAACAAAAAATAAACTCATTATTTGTCTCTCATTTTAATGCGCAATTTCTCGAGATTAGTTTTCTACTGAAAAGTAATTCAATTGCACTTCGGTGCGTTCGTCCCCGTGCCGTTTGAAATTCAGCCTAATTGACCACGTGGCGGAATGGCATTAACTGCTGCTTATTCCAGGAATACTGCGTATCATCTAGCATTTTGTTTTGTGAACTTGGAATCCTTCCTTAGAAAGAATTTAACATCGTTAAGTGGATATATTGTGTTGTACAGTTAGGCATCTCAGTAATCACAGCAGAAACGTAAAACGCATTTCGCTTCTTTTCAATTCTAAACGGTGGTGAAGGTTAAATTAGCGAGTATGTTTTATTGCGGTCATAAAGAAGAAGGCCCAAAAAAGACTTGTTCCGGCGCGTTGCGTTGTTCCCAACCCAGACTGCCCGTTTTCTGTAAACATATTTGTTTGTTATAATTTCATTACGAGACTCCATCTGGTCACAGAACGGCTGGTGCAGGCAGGTAACCTCTCTTGCTCTGCATGTGAGTACTCAAATACGACATGGTTTGCATGATCATCACGGCGTGCTTTCTCTCAGAAAACAGGAAAGAGTGCAATTGCGCTTTTACACACATAATTTCGTCGAGAATGTAGCATGCACGCCTGGTTTACTCGCATCCACCTTTTTAACCGATTATTATTATTTGCAGAGAAAGGGAGCGGGAGGGAGGGAAGATGTAGAGAAACATAGTAGAGATCATAAATTAAATGCACCGTGAAAGTTTAATGTTGTAATTCAATTTTTTATTTTCCATTGTGGTTGGTTTAGTGTAAAAAATGCTAATGCCCGGGTGATGTAATAAGTCTGGCGATAAAGGCGGGTTTCACATGTTCTGGAGTAGTGTGTACATTGCATTCTACGGCTTCCACACCGCCACCACGCCTCATTCCAATCCATTTCACAGAGGCGATAGCTATTACAACAGGGTCAACAAAACTCGGGCAAATATATCCCCTCACTTCCTCGTAGTACGTACTAACGTACCCTTGTGTTGTTGATACATGGGCGCTTGAATGGTGAGATAGCACACTCTTTTTTTTATTCTTCATAATAATAGATATTTCCTATCTCCATTGCACACATTCAACATTAATTTGTCATGTGGCCGAGGAGGAGGCGACAATAGGAAGAAAGAAGGCAGAGTTTGTGGTCGAGTGTCGAGTATGCACTTGAGCTTAAGGTAGTATACGCACTTGGAGGGAATTATATATATTGCTGGAATAAGGACGCGGACGGGCAAGTGGGAGACAGTTTAACAAACATATTATCGTAATCGTATGACACAGGCCATAACAGAGATTATTCATCTGAATGAAAATGCTCTCGTCTCGTCTTCTTCTCCTCGAGGATTTTTATATAAAAAAGAAGAAGGGAGTAAGTAAGTAAGTAGTATTATTGTGATGTGGCACTATACTACTTTATTAATTCATGTAGGCAGTATAGTAGCCCACAATGGAAGTGAATATAAGGTGATTATATGGAGCTTCATTCAACAACTCGACAAGATTGAGTGCCCACTACGGCTACTTATTTTCCACTCACACTGGAACCACTTGTACCTATCCATCTATCCTCTTCCCTGCCCTGGTTTTAGGGCTATGCCATGATTAATGTTTTTATGGCGCACAGTTTACTCAGCTCATCATCTCTCCTATTTCTTCTAGGCCCCGTTTTTCCTTGTGCTCGGTTTTTTTTGGACAGATTCGCTGGAACATATTTAGTCCGTTTTGTGTGGTCCAATTCAAAGTGGGTTAATGTGGAACAAGGAGAAAAGTGGGAATGCTGGGAAAAGGAGGTTGAAAAATGAAGTGACAAGAGGAGAGAAATGCATGCATGTATATTTAATCTGGGCCGAATCGGGAGACTCTCAGCAAGGATGAAAGGAGGTGGTGTAATTTGGAAGTTTTTGCGTTTCCGGTTTCTTTGAAAACTCGAGTGAACTAATAACATCATGTCGGACACATCCTGCTTCATGCTGCGCTACCGATTAACGTCTCGCTGTTTTCAAAATTTCATGTCTCGGGCAAAAAAGATGGTTGGTTTTGGTTGCATAATAAGTATAATATGCAACACGTGTATATAGTCTCCTCGCCTTGTGTGTTTAAGGTGAGCCCTAAGCTCGTGTCAAGTGGAGGAAACGGCGTGTGGGGGGAGTTGAGGGAAATCGGCAAAGTTGAAAGCTAATGAGAGTATAGGAACGATGTGGTCAGAATGTTCTCATAACAAGTGTTTTAAAACGCTTGCATCTAAAAAGACCGTGAACATATTTTGAATTTGACTGACTGGCTTCGTCATTCCGCTCACCACACCGACACCACACGTTGGGTGCATGTGAGCTACGGGAAATGTTTGTGGTGGCGGATTTCGCCACCGCACAACCTGCAAAACAATCAGAACTTACGGATGGAAATTGCGAAAGAAAATGATAGTGTCAGGAGGGGAATCCAGAAAATCAAGCGTGTAATCAGCAAAATGCATGTAAAAAATTGATTGGATAACTTTCATGAGTCGTTTTGAAGTTTGAAAAGTGCTTTCACTCACGTCACGCAGAGGGCAAAACTTTTCTGAAGCAAAGATTGAAAGTGGGTGGGTGCGGGTGGATTGACATTTTAAGTATAAAATACAGTTCTGTGAGGATGGAAAACGTCTTTTTGTGTGGAAGCAGCCAAGTGTTTCAATAAATTGCTTTTCAAGTGAATTAATGAAAATTGAACGGAGAGGAAAGAGGAGGTGAGAAGACCTTGGTAAAAGTACGTCTGCATCGTTTGGTTCCGTATAGCAGTACAACTTCAACTACGTAAATTACTACAACTTACTGTTCAAGTGACTCGATCATCATCACAAGTCCAAGTGGGTCCATGTTTCACTCCTGAAAATGCATCAACCCAGGAAACTGGAACAATTTATTTCTGATTGATAAATCATGAGGTAAACCATATGACGCACCGCACACTGATCGTGAGTGAGAATCACTTTAAAATAATGGACATCTTTGGCCTGATTTCAAGTAAAACATCTTCCCCTCAAGCGTGCATTGGTGCTCTACTTTGTTAAAAGAGTGAACTTGATGGAATTAAGGTAACGTCTGTGATGGAATTTCCTCGAAATACTTTTTGATGATAGCCCGCACGTTGACGTCACAAACCCCCACGAAACAATAGCCATTGTCAATTCTCCATTTTAATGAGCTTCAATGTTTCGGGTTTCCAGATGAATTAACCAAATGGGCCAAACACATGTGGAAGCAGCGGCGGCGGTCTCCTGCTGGAACAACGCAGTGGCGTTGATGATAGTAATTGCAAGTTAGATAACATCTCGCAAACGGGAGAATTTCTTTCCCTGAAGGCTAGCATATGGCATCAGGAGTTTTTTGGGTCCTTCCAATATGAAGGCTTGGAGCGTAATGGCTAATTATAGAAGTTTGAACGCCCCCATCATTATCCAAGTAAGAAAGGTATGAATGGATGATGATGATGATGGAAAGCATTCACTGTCTCAAAGGAAGAATGACTTGGAAGTGGAATGAAAAGGGAAACAAGATACCAAGACATGTGCCACGCCGCACCATCTGGTGTGCCCGGCCTTGTTGGGAAGGAAAGAGAGTCTAAGGAAGACAGGCGAGGATGCTAAGGGTACAAAAACTAGTACAAAGCAACCATGCAATTTGAATGCATTTGAATGATGGCTAACAGCGGTCGACGCAGGGGCATGAATCAATGCATCTTTCCATGCATAATGTGCTGTCCCTGACTGGAGTGAATAGTGAATGCTTGCCGTCGTAATCACATAAAGTTAACGTATGCAAAAGGAATTTTAAAATTCCCAAGTCCACAGACAGACTAAGATTGAATACTTACGTAAAGAAATAGGAGCTCGTCGTCGTCGTCGTCGTACAGATTCCTTTTCTTACATCGGTTACTTTCATCAACCCACGGTGGCCAGGCTTACGTGGTGGAAAGCTGAAAGACGGATGGAGAAAAAAGGAGGGACAAAAGAAATGAAGCTGACGGAGGAAAAGTCTAATAATCTACATAGTTTCCATGATATATATACAGCACAGCAGATATCCTATGCCATTAGAATGAAGCATAGGCTGTCTGATGCTATGACTACTATAAAGACTATGAAATGTGAGTGCAATTTAAGTCTTCTTCTGTCTACTGGCAACGCGGGAGTGCGTCACCCGCATGCTGCAATTTCTCACTCACCCTTTGAATTGAAGCAATAATTCGAACCCTTTCTGTGACATCAAACACAACACACTTTCTTCAAACATAACAGTCGGAAATGCGGCGTATTTTTTCAAACTTTCACCTTTCTAATTTTCTCTCTCACCTACCCCGCGTGCTAATGCTGCACAGCCTCGATCAGGTGGATGTCATTGTAGTCCTCAGTGTTTGTGTTTCTTGGCAGAAAAATGAGGTGCGACAAAAGTGAGAGCAGCCTAGCAGATAGGTACACTTCCTATTTATTATACTGTATTTTTCCAAATTAAAACTCGACTTCAACGTCGTTCTAGGAGTGAAGAAGAGTCGGACGGTATACTATAGTCGTCATGGAAAAACCTTCCTTATCCTAATATACTCGTCTATAACGTGACAAAAACGTCATTACAATGATCGTACCTATATTTTTATGACTTGGTGGTCGGTGCTACTACTTTGATACGGGGTTATGAAGAAATGAAAAAAAAAATATGGTTATTCAACTGTTTACAATCTGTGAGCGTGTTATACTGGCAGGTTATTGAATTTTCTGAAAAGGATCATTATTCTCTGGGCTCTAGCTTGCCTGAAAAGGCTGACACCTGGCTGGAAACTGGGAAAATGCAACTGAAAAATTGGAATAAAAATCCACTTCATACAATTTCAAACTGTAAAAACCTGGCATTGGCGAGAATCAAAGTGTTACAGGTGCTGAACAGGTACAACATGAGCCGAATATTTTTCCATTTCCCCTCGACCACACAGGACCACATTACCCAACAAACGTAATCTCCAAGCCTTTCCTATCTCGTCACATGGCTAATCCGCAGCAGGTGAATAAAACTTGTATTTTATGCCACCCATCCACATCATATCATGTTCCAATATCATATTATGGCAATCTTATGGCAAATGGTCATGACATATATAAAACCAATCAGCAGGATGATGCAACGAGTATTACCTAAACCTACCTCGCCAGATGTAAAGGTTCATTGAGTCGTTTCTCTGGATGGAGGTGTGATGTGAAATAATGAAATTCCTCCTACTTTTTGCTGCATCATGCGAAAAATACTACGTGTTGTCGCAAAACCCGACTAGCCTTTCGCTTTTTATCCATTTTTACAACATACATTCTGCCTTCTCACCAACTCACCATCTTCATCCCCATAACGTGTAAACATTCCCTTGACACCTGCTAATTCTCAAGTCTCACATTTCCCACACGTCGTATTTATGTGATTGGCTACGGTTGTTACCGTGATGTTTGGGCAAGGGCAAAACTGTTAAAAGGAAAAAAATAACAGCCAGAAAAGTGTCTTGGTGGTAAAAGCATTCAGTTTTCGAGTGAAGCCTCACTTTTATTATTTTAAGATGACTGGTTGGTGGGTTCCGAGCCGAAAATATTTATTTTTCTTGAAGTGGGACATCTCTTTCCTTGAATGAGAAAGCTGCTTATTCCATCCAAACAGGCTTCCACATTATCTAGTCCTTTTTGGTTCGACGAGTGGC
The DNA here is from genome assembly GCA_036850665.1 of Dicranocentrus wangi. Lineage (NCBI taxonomy): Eukaryota > Metazoa > Arthropoda > Collembola > Entomobryomorpha > Entomobryidae > Dicranocentrus > Dicranocentrus wangi. Next base: position 19,372 of record JAANSN010001065.1, on the reverse strand, counting down.
CGCCCGTCCGTCCGTCCGTCCGTCCCTCGGCTTTTTAGTAAGCATTTACAGGAGATTACGCTACTTGCCTCTCATTCTTCCCTGTAATACTTGTAAAAAAGGGAAAGTTTAGCAGTTTTAAAAGTGAAAATACTTACTTTTCCCTGCTGCTTGCTTTACTTATTATTATGGCTTTGCATTTTGTCAAATCCTGAAAGATATGAATAATGTGAAAGGGCGCAGGGGAAATGGGCCAAGCCATAAGATGCCAACTGAAATCCCGACGACATGCCTCTATTAACTTCCAAAGCACAGCTCATTTCCAAAGTCTCCCAGTAGCAGCGCCGAGTCCACTTTTATAGAAATAACAAGTTTTTTTTAGTATAAAAAATCTATTCAGAATCCTTTCTCGAAGAAATCTTCAAAAGAGCCATTGTTCATTTGGACATATCATAAGTCATTCAAGAAGACGGGGGTACACACATAAATATAAATTTTCCTTTAGACGCCGTCGTTCCCCTTCTTTCCCCCATATCTTATCTCTCCAATTGCGTAACAAGTAGGAGCCTAAATAAAGAAATGAAATGATGAAAAGAAGTTTAGTCCAGGTTAAACTGCTAGCCCCGCTGCTGCTGCGCTGCTTGCTAGACATAAAATAAGTTGGTGACAAGTTTCATCTTCGCATAAAAAAAGTGAAAGTTTTTCCCTACGCGATATAGCACAATGACATGCATCTAAAATAGGAGAGCGTCATGGCTCCGCCGCCACTAAATACTATATTATTTCAAATAACCTACCTATTTTCCATCTCGTGTTATTGATTCACTCTTCTTTTTCCATTGCAATGGCTCCCTTGCTCACAGTTGGGGAGTCGAAAGTATGTGTCTCCGCTGATTTGTGTGGCACGAAATAGCACAATTGTTGCAGCTTGGCGCATTTATAGGGAAATGAGGAAGAACGGGATTTATGCAAATGCATAAATTCCTCATCTTGTCTCCAGACCAAAAACTATCACGACTTGTTAAAAAGACGGACAAAGTGAATTAAATAAATGAAGTGGGACCGGTGGTGGTTTGCACCACGACAAAGTGGACCTTTTCATTCATTCGTTCATGTACATTCACTCACTCTTTTTATGTGTGTTACTTTTTAAGTGAGACATTGGAGGTAGTAACGTGTCACAAGTCACAAGATGATTCAGTCGGTCGACACGCGAGAAGGATAATATCGTTTGGCCATGTACGTGTTTGCAGGTATTCGCCATATTTCACAGGTTCTTTCAACGCCTTCTGCTTATTCTCTGGACGCAGATACCCCAAAACTCGTTTTTGATGCTGCTCAACTGCTTCGACTTGAGGTTAGAATGCGAATGTAACAGCAGATTTCCACCTATATAATCATTTTGATGATGCACCAGAAGGACGACAAAAGAGCTCTTTAAATCCTACTTAAAAAATGTGTGCAGGAGAGAGGAGGATAGAGATCCAACGAAAATTATGAACTTGATTTTTTCTAAACATTAACAACTGAACGGAAATGACATGCCAGAAAAATCATTTATTGCATAACACTTCGCCGGAGGAAAGTTTATTCTCGGGTGAGAACATTCGGCATTGAATAAAAAAAACTCAACTGATACTACATTTCAAGGAGAAGTTTGAAGTTTTAGGATGAAAAACTGTTTGCTATTTTATTTATTTATTACATTCTTGCTCAGACATGTGAGGCAAGACGACTTTCAAAGAAAGATCCTGCACAACAAATCCGTGCCGAAAACGTTTTCAGGTCTCCAGCGTTTCCATGCCCCGTGTGACCCAACCCCAAAAACATCAAATTGAAAATGCATGAAAAAAATGATGCATGCCTTCAATGTGCATGAAATGAATGAACGGCGAAGTTTGGGCATATATGGTGAACATCATTGGAATCTGTACCAATCAAATCAAGTGTAAACTATTTGGCTATGAAATGAAATAAAAACGCGCGCGGACTCTATATTGCTCCCCTGTATATTGTTGTATTGTATATTGAATTAACGGTGTATTTTAAGTCAAGGGATATATGTATTCCCTTATTTCTTCGCAACAATATTTGGTGAAAAGTTACTTACCTACTTGCATTCATGCCACACGTGAGATGATCCTGTCGCCTTACTTGAGCTATTGTGTTTACTTGTTTGATATTCAATGCAAGGAAACACTTTTTTTTGAAAGCTCCGAGCCACACTCTCTTTGCGAGATTTTCACGTGCCTAACGCCAAGTACAGATCCAACGGGATCAAAATGGATATTCCCTATTCACTTTTGCATGTGATTATGGGGGAAATGTATGTGTGGGGGTTCGTCCAAATCGTGTAATGGACCCTTGGTGAATGTCACAACAGAGCTTCTTCAAAACAAGGCTTTTGTGAGCATCTGGCGTTGCTTGCGCCTGGAATTGATTTACTGTGAGTGAGAAGGATTGAAGGATAATATGATGCCACATTGCCGCAAAACTTTTTCTCTGAAAAAAAAACGATCTAGAGACAGACTCGCTTTGTCTGCACATTCAAACAAGGACGGATGAGGCGTGTAAAATGCATGTCGATTTGTTGAAGGATTGTTTTTTGGATGCTGCTACACTTTTGCTCATCTCTTCTCACAAAGATTTAATACTTTTGTTTGAGTTGAGTGGTGTATTCATTCCCAGGGTTTGTTTGCGAGAGTTACAGAGTCCCGAGGTTCTCTGGCCGTACAGAAATACGCAGGCAGCTTAAATTCTCATGACCAATAATGTGATTGAGTTCAAAATAATTTTATTAAAAGTTTTTAGCCAAAAACTTGTTTGAGCCCCGTGTGGGAGGTTCCTCTCCCTCAAATGCTTTCATTTCATCATACCATCTTATATTATTTCTAGGTTTCATAGCCTCGACAAGAGGAGTAGATACACTAAACCCAAATTCAGTTTCATTCAGATAGATTGCACTAATAAATGCAATTGTGAAACTTTCCCGAGAAGAACATATTGGATTTGAAATTGAGATGAGATGCATGTCGACGACCATAAGGGGTTTCGTCAGGTTGAAACTGGGGTGGAGTTCTTGCGAGAAATTATATAATTTGCCCCTTAATATGCCCCAGTTCCAATCTGCCCCTTCCTTCCTACCAACCGAATAAGCCCTCGTAAGCGTTTTCTTCTGTGCATGCACGAAGAGCAGTTTATTTGGAAAACTAATTATGAGAGGGAAAGCATGTTGCAATGTCAAGAAGACAAGTTTTTCAGGGGCCTTCTTCGTTCCCAGCTTCATTAGTGAATGTGAATATATGGGGATTTGGGCATGTATTTTTATTTTTGGAAACGTGAGAATGCTTTGTGTTACGAGCTTTGGGGGAGGGAGTGAACTCGCATACAAAATTGATATTAATCCTATGTAAAAAAAATACTGATCTGAATGTAGGGTCGCAAAGTATTCTCATCTCTCTCTGCACAATATTATCACTCTCGACTCGAGAGCATGTAAATAGCTGAATTGTACACAATATGCATGAGGCCCAAGAAAGAAGACTTTCATCCTGCAAGCCAACTTCCTGTCTGTTCAATCAAACTCTTGATTTTGATGCAGAAAAAGCCGGGATGACAAAGAGAGCTTGTATGCCAGGAGTGAGTATAGACATCTACTAGGTTGATTGCATCCTCGTCTTCGTCGTACACGTCAATGTCAAGTTATGTCAATTGACCTCCGATCCGATCCCTCTCCAAATCACACTATCATAATATTTATGAACTTTCTCCGGCGCTGTCAGCTCATTACACGGCGGCGTGGCGGGTATATATATTGCAAGGAAGTAAGTATTCAGCGAATGTGCCAGCGCGAATGCCTCATCTGATTAGGATTCCATCTGGGAAATCAAACTAAAACAAATGAAATGAGTGGGACAACATGCCGTTGTTGTTGCCCTAAGGACTCGCATTTATATTGTGCAAGGGACGCCGCTCGCACACACGTAACTCATTTGCTCACCTTTCGACATCCACTCCACTCGTTTCACTGCATGGATATGGTGTACGACTACATTTCGCGATGCAGTCTCAAAGCAAACAGGGGGATATATCTTCTGTGTGCACTCAGCCACTTGCCAGGTTCACGACCTCAAATAATGAAGTTCCAATTTCGGGTTTCTTGGAGAACACTCGCACTCTCGTCCCAATTACGTGACTCTTGTAGTTAATTATAGTGTTGTTTCCGGCTCTCACTCAAGTCACTCTTCTGCTCGAATATTATGCTGGAGCGCTGTCTATTAACAGAGATATCTCATATTTGGAGTGCTCTCTTCTCGAGCTTGCAGAACTGTGAAAGTAGACGGAGCTGCTTCCTCTTGATGCAGCCAGACGGAGCGGGTGGAACGGTGGTTTTCAGAGTGCATCATCGTCTCACTGAACTGAGCTGAGAAAATCAGAGGGAAAGCCGGCCTATTGGAGCCTAACGGCGCGGCGGTGTTTAGAATCGCCATCTACTTACTTTCTCGGAGGTTGCCACTTCTACACTTGCACCGTTTCAACAAGCTCGGAGTATTGGTGGGGAGGTGCCGCTTCTTCGTCTGCAGAGCAAATTGCGCTCTTTCTGTTCCACATACTGCTTTCACTACGTACATCATTTTCATTCATCACTAGACTCCAATTTTGCAACTTTTTTTTGAGTTTATCCGTATTTTGATTTTTAGGACAATGATGTCATCTTTACAACATGAGCAACGGGCTACTAATTTCGATTTTTGAAATGAGCAGAAGTGTTAGTGGCGTTTACAGCATGAACTATACCTACGTGTGAAACATGAAATAATAAAAATTCCACGTTTTTTACGGTAAGCTAAAAGGGATTTCAATTCAAGCTGTCACACACGTTACATCTGGTGTCTATCTGGTGACGGCAAGTTGCGAGCAACATTGGAATGCTTGGAATGCGATCTGTGAAGTGCCAATGGCCGTGGGTGTGTGTGGATCCTACTTATTTGGTAAAAATAACTTCATTCAAGTTGTACTTATTTTTCCGCAAAAATGACAGGGCTTCTAAACCCCTTATCGCATAGCATAGGTAGGTATTATTATACCATTTTTATAATCATATTGACGAACGGCACCTATGACACATGACACTGAAGATAATCAGTCTCATCAAACCACTCATCAATGCGTTATTCCCTGTTTTCTTTCTCCACATGCACTTTGTGCCGAGACATAATAATATTTATAGAATTCGTCTTTTATTCAACTGACAGCGGGGTATTATTATATTTGCTCCCATCACTGCTCAACAAAGTGCATATCCCGCGTGTGTGGATGTGTTGTGTATTGGGTCTGTGGTATTTCAGTGGAAGATATGGGGAGGCCCTGGATAGAATGGTGGAGGAGCAAGATAGTTACGATTAGATAGATACTTTTCATAATAATAATAATAATAATAGCAAAAAAGGGACGTCTTTGATATGGAGAAAGTGTGTTGATGTTGATGCCGGGGGCTTATCAGTCGCTGGGGAAGACGCGGTCGGCTTGTGATGTGGTTTCTTCGTGGTGTGTCTCCCGCAATATATAATGTAATAACTAACAAGGAAGGAACCCGAACCGAGCCACCAGAACATCCTATCTCTCTCCGCGTATCACCACCACTACTACTACTACTACTACTCCCTTTGCCAGCTGTCTTTCTTGTCTGTCAGTCGGGATCATTAAAATTGCGACCTACATATATAAAATCCACTGGCTTTGCTTGGCTATATCTGAAGCAGGATAGAAGAAAAAAAACACACACCCTAGAAACACGTCTCTCTCGTTCTGGTGAAGAAGTAGAAGGAAGATAGTCCAGAGTCTGCAACTCCACAAGTTGACTTTTTGATTGTGAGAGAGGACGAGGAATTTAATTGAGAATGTGTTGCACTGCTGCCGCCGATAAGTAATTACTTGGGTTAAGCATTATTTGTTTTTGATGTTGTAAATAAATTGGTTGCAAACTTTGGAAACGTTTGGAAAGACGAGACAGCTAGCCAGCCAGCAAGCCAGCACTCATTGAATGGCAGTAGTGGTTGATGCGTGCAGCTCGCAAAAAGTACACCATGACACCATCCATGGTTTCTACTTACTCCTGTTCTGCTAGGTTAGGAGCCAAAATAAGTAAAAAAAGAGATGGGAAAACAAACTAATGATTCTACGACAGAGCAAACAAAGAGAGAGGAGGCAGCTTTCTTCCCTTCCCCCTTTGCTTGCGTCTTAACTGGAAAGGGGAAAAACGAGCGAGGATGAACATCTCTCTCTCTCTCTCTCTACCATTTGGCAAATGTTTTGTACCAGTTGTCGTCGAGATGCGCTCTTGTTGCTTGCACCCATTTAGTTGCTTCCGTTTGAGTTACACAACTAAAGACACTTTAGGTCGCTCATTGCGAATCTTTTCTGAAAGCCTGCCTGCCTTTTTCACGTGAATGTGGCAATTATAATTTGAGAGAGATGTGTGATGTGATATTTAATCCAGCGTCCCGAAAAACCCCATAATGTTTGTGGACTATATATTTGACACGTTATTAGTATTATTAATAAATAATATTCTTCTTAAATTAAACGGTTTCATTGAGGACGAGCGAGGGGAATGGCGAGAAAGAATGTGTAAAAATCGGGAGCGTAAAAAATTCTTTCCTTAATGCAAGCAGACCTATATATGAAACGCGAGACGACTTGCGAAACATTTTATTTTTCAAGGGAGAGAGCATTAGCAAACTCTCCAGACGGGAATGACGGTGAATGAAGATGAAAACGCATAATATTAAGCAAGTATGTGATATTGCAACGGCGACAATATTCTCATCCCGCCCGACTTCATTTACTCACTCCATGTAAATGAAAGCTGGAGGAGTGGAATGCAATTTGCGTTGTGCTGGTGCTCATGCGACATTGAAGACGCAATTACATAGTATTTTTACGACTGTGGTGAAAGCGTCTTGAAGAAGAAAGTGCGGGATCGCCACCGACGCTACTCAAGGCTAAGAAATAGAGTGTTGTCGATAATATAACCTCTTTTTAAAACCCATATCATCGTGGTATTCACCGCAGCTGGGATGATTTTCCTAATGACTATGCAGTCCAGATGATAAAATTCCCGGTAGGAAGGGTGCGGTGTGGTGCTAACAAAGTGGCACTAGACCAGCAGAACCTGGCTAACTCTCACTCAATATTATTATTATTATTATTATTACGACTTTAGTCTCGGGGAAAGCCCAGTTCCGTTCTGATCATCTGGAACCTGATATACATAATATTCTCCAGCTCTCCGTTAATTCACACTCTCTCTATCTTCCTTTCCTCCAGGAAGTCAAGTTGGAAGGGGAAGCGTGGTAGTACAATGTGGTTTTGGGCATCATTCCGATTAGCGATCCCATTCCTCTTCTAATTTTCCTCTGATCCATAGACAACGAGAGTGAGTGTGGGCAACTTTATCCATGCGATACGGGGATAGCCCTTCTAGCGCCCCTCATTATTTTCATTATTATTATTGTTATTGCCATCACGTTTACCATCTCCAAATATTCCAAGAACATGTAAGTACTCTTTCCGGTCGTTCGTATCGTAAGTGTGCACACATGGCCTGGCGGGTCTGGTCTGGTCTGGTCCGCTGATTAACAGCAGTGGCAGACTACCATCATGCTCATGATCATCACCAGAATCGGTATGAAAAACAAGTAGAGAAACCGCTTGTGTGATGATTAACATCGGAGTAATTACTTCCCCAGAGTGTGTGTGCGTGTCTATGTCCACAGACAGATGTGTATCACTTCGGGCCTATATTCCCCTCATTAAATCACTGCGAGCCATCATCATCATCAAAACAGCTAAAAACTGCCATTCCTTGTTTATTGGCAGGGAGGGAAGGGATGATGGAGGGGTGGAGTAATAATGGAGTTATTACCCGACATAAAAAATTGCGCCCGTTCTCCAAATCTTCCGTTTGACCTTGGCAAAACACAACTAATCTCGCAATTGTTACACGATATGCTTTTTCCCAAATTAGCGGAAACATTACCGTGTAGTAGGGAAAGTCAAGGTTTTCAAAAAAATAAAATAAAACTTATGTACAAAATATTGATTTCAACTTGCTTGATGAAATCGATAAATGTACTAAAAAAGCTACCTTTATACCGAGAATAAAAGAATTCAATAGGGCTTATAAAACATCAGTGGATGTGTGTGCTGCACTAACCCGTTATCGAAAATACACATCATCATCCTGCTCCGGATTTTTTCACAGAGCTCGCCGTCAGTGAATGGACTATTGGTGATAGTAATGAATAGCAATACATGCATTATTGAAGTTCGGCACATCATCAAGGATCGAGGAGGAGTGAGAAGGCAGCACATAAGGGCTGCGATGATAAAGAGCAACTTATCATCATCCCCTCTGCATGACTAAATTTTGTCCAATCTGGCCTCTAACAAAGAAAAGGAGTGGAGTGGAGGTAATCGATAATATGCTGCATGCATGCGAGCACACCGCCATTGTATCATCCATTTCTGCCTCATGATCACTGCTACAAAAGCTTTATTACTATCATCACTATCTCTATCGTTTTCCTTTCATTTCACGGATTTTTTTTCTCTCTCTCTCTCTCCATTTGCATAGAATGGGTCCGTGAAGTGAAAGGGTCTGATAGCAACTCTTTTTTTCCATTTACGTACACACGCGAGCCCATCTCCTCACAGATATTACCTGTGATATTTAATTACTAAAAATGCTATTTTTATACAGGTGTATAAGTTGTAACTTGTAAGTAGTACAAAGGTTGTGCAACTCGGCTGCTTTGGTCCAACTTACACTCAAAGGATTTCCTCGGCTCTATTCTATCAATCTCTCTATCATTTACTCTCATTCCAGGTTGCAACTGTAATAACAGAACAGGGGGCATTATTATTATTATTATTATTATATTGTTTCGGTCGGTTGCGTGCTTCAACACGATAAGAATAGTTGGTCCTCTTTTTTGTGAGCAAGGTCACCCTTGAAAATATTATGTAGTAGTATGGAGACGAGACGAGTGAGTAGTGTCGAGGCTCTCTGTAGCAAATTACTGGATTTGATTTCCTGCCCATTGTGAAAATGAAATTGGCAAAAGAAGGAGAAGAAAAAAATTCCAGCCGGAAATAAAGCAATGAGTAGTAATACTTAATAATAATGCTATACACACTAACCAGATTACAACTTACAACTATTACAATGTCTGGCTGGGAAAAAAATAATCTGCAGGGTTGCCTGCTGCCACGCGTGAGTCTACTTACTGGAAAAAGTCGATTACATAATAATCCGACTATTTATGTATTGCTCATATGGCTCGCTCACTCATCTCATCTCAGTCAGTCAGTCAGTCAGTTCAGTTGTGCCTTGGCGAATTCGGGAAACGAGGAATTTATTGAATGGAAAAGGGAACCCAGCAGAAAGAAGAATTGTGTCAGTTTCCAGAAGCTGAACAGAAGACTCTTTTCATTAGATTTAAAGCAGCTCATATATGTGCCCTTTTCTCTGCACAAACATCCACATTCATTCTGCACAGCTAGCTCGAGAATATGTCATGTATGTAGGAGTTTAGTTTGGGCTATATACGTTTATATCTGTGAAACTTTTAGCGTTTCTCTCTTCTGATTCATAAATAATGTAGTAATTCAAATGGGAATTGTGGAAACTGAAATGTTTACGGCTATTTTTTTGGGGGAAAATGATTAGGTTAACAGATTTACTCGGGGAAGGGAAGACATGAGTCACTTTTGAAAAAAAGTGGATGGATTTTAAGAACCACGAAATCGGGATTTTGATGGTTGACGACTGACGACTAGAGCATTAACAAAGCGTGTACAACACAATATTATTTAGGAGGAGGATTGTGAAAGGGGGGCTCACACATGTTGTTACTATTTAAAAAGCCATCATAATCCTGCGGCTGACATATCAAGAAGACAGGCACGCTTGCTTACTTACTTACACCACCATTCGCCATTCAGGACTTTTTTCCCTCTGCTAATTCAGAAAGCAGAAAAGTCATCAAGTTGTACGTACATAACATACATACTTGGAGTCGGCGGAAGTTGGTTACAGCATGGTTGGGTGGGTTGTTGGATGGAGTGTGTTATATTTCAGATAAGTAAATAACCAAAGCTCTCTCTGGTTGGCCATTCAATGTGGTGGCATTCGACATTCTCCCTCTCATTCTTATGCTTATTTCGTTACAATTTACAAACACACACACGCCTTTCTGAAATAAAATGTTTGTGGAGGATTTCCTCCTGCGATTTCATTCCGTCACATGGTCACATATAGGCAGAGGCACTCGCATTCCCAGTTTTCATTTACTTCGATCACTTTTGATGGGGAAAAGTAGGTTGCCTATTTTCCTGTTCCGTAGTAAATTTCATGAGTATAAGCAATTTCCCAAGAAGAGGTGCCCTACCTACCTGCCTACCCAACCCACACCAACTACATTTCCTCAGCTCAGCGCTCAAATATCGTGGTGCTCGTGGAGGACGTCGTCGATGAGTGAGTTGAAATGGAACTTGCAAATCAGTTGAGTAAACAATAATATGCCTTCGGAGGGAAACAAACTCTTAAACTTTTAGAAGCTAACCAAAAAGTTACTAGTTCACCACCACGTCACCATGCATAGTTAACCCTGTTACTTATCGAAATGGAGGAGGAAATAATTCCATTTCCGGAAAAAATTATGCTCGTATTGGATTATGCGACTCAAAAGATGCTGTTGTTCTCGTAAAATGCGAAGCACTCACACATGCTAAACTCGCTCTTGTATTAAAAGAGCGTTTCTTCTATGTATTTTAATGTGCTACCTATTTGACATTTTATGAAGCTAAACCTATTGTAGTAATTGTAAGTGCTTTGCTATAATATAGAGAGGCATACTCCAAACTTGTATTTCTCCTCAACAATAAATAATTCATTTACATACTGCCTCAATTGCTGAGCATTGCTTGGCCATGCCATGCCTACTACCTACATCTTAATATTTGTTATTCCAGTTGTTTCCAATTTAGTTTTATTTCCTGGAAGACTAGGGTAATAGAAGGTTCTTGGCTGATGAAAGCAAAGCGACAAAATAAATGCTGCTGTATTATTACATTTGTGGCATATTACGCAGTGATATATCGTTGGAATCGGGTTTTTTACATAATGGATCACAGTATTCGAAACAAAAAAAAAAGATACATGATGACGTCATACTTTTGACGCTTTCACAATCCACTTTGTGATTTAAATATCTTTGGGTAGAGTGACGCCAGAGGGATAAATGTGACGGATTTGTGTGGTTTGGTTTGGTTGCTATTTATTATTAACATGCAAAACGGCAAGTGTGGTTTTTTTTATATGCGTCGTCGTTTTCATCTCTCATCATGTAATGTCCTTATTGCCTCCAGATGTGTCGGTCCAGCAGGATGGCAAGCAAAGCAGCTATGTGTATTCTCGGGAAAAACAAACCAGTTTTTGATACAATACAGCACAGTATCTTCTGTCTGCTGGCGTAAATTTAATGTCGCATTTCCCCACCAGTTTAGAAAGGATGATGGAATGGAGAATATTTGGGAACTAGGTAGATGCAAAATAGTGTAATTTCATTATGTATTAATTTTCGCGAAAATTTCCTTAGCATCTTCTGGCTTTTAGTTGAAAGGAGTGTGGTGAGTGTGAAACGGGAAGAGATATGAGCGATTTTCCAAGATTTTTGACGAGGAGGAGAAGAAGAAGAAGTTGCAAGAAGAAGAATCTCGCTCAATATTGTAACAAGTCGTTTCACAAGATGAGCTGCTCCCATTTGTATTTTATTTACATTTCACAGCGCTTGCACATCTTTTGATGTGCTCAAAAGTCTAAACACCACCACAGAATCGGAATGTATACATATGGCACCTAGCCGGGTTCCCCTGCTCACTTGGCGGTGTTTCCAGTTTCCATCCAGAGAACGTGGAATGTCTGTTTTAGCGTGATGGGAATAACGTGCAAGTGCTAAGCCAAGCTAACCGAAGGCCTCTAAACTCCTTTCACTTTTTTGGAGTGGAAAATTACAGAATTTTGACACTGGCTCCAAGGCAAGGCTATCACACCTCCATGCTTTATTCATATTCCAAGACGCAATTCTTTTTCATATTAAAACCGGGCACCTTTTATTTAATGCGTCAAAATCCCATGGTCAAAGATACCGAGCGTGAATGATGAAACGGGGGGGTTCGCTCGACTTTGCAGAAAGAAAGAAAGATCATCCGACATCAATCATCTTTCTGGGAGTAATATCCATTCCTGACGAGGAGAGTGTGGTGCATACCGCTCGGGAATAGCAAGTGGCTGCGTGGGCACACAATCACACAACAACGGTAATTCCTGGTTGATCTGAATAACTTTAACCCAGACGTGGGTTTCATCCGCTTAAAAAAGCTTCTCCACATCATGTTGAACAAGTATTCCACTACTAAATCGGCAATACAAAAATAATGTCATAAACCGGTCAATTCGGAACCGGAAAACTACATCACGGACTCAGGGTTTGTTTGAAGGGTTGCTTGTAGATAAGTTTGCATGCGCCAATAAAGGCAAGATAGAACAAACTGTCGATTGTTTGTGGAATTTTGAAAGCTAAATCCAATTAATGTACCTTTACGTCGTTATTGCAATGGAGTAAAACTGTTGAAAACACACCTCCTCATTCCACAAAATTGAATTATCATTCTTCTCAAAATCTGAGAAACCTTCCTCTTCCAGAGTAAAAATAGAGTGTTCCTATCCATCTGTCAATATTTATGCTTCAGTCCTGATTACTTGTTAATCGCCACTGCTGCTGCCAACAGGCTAATATGCAGTGGTGAGAAAGTGCTTCGCCAACATTTTGAGTTTTACTCACTCCAAGCAAAAAGATTGTTGTTACGTTCCGTGCTCGTTCATATAAGAAGAGGCTCCAAGTAAAAAAAAACAAGCAAGTCCTTGTAAACTCGATCATTTTTCGAGTATTTGATTTCCGTGAGCATGACATGAATCCTAAAGTACGCGGACATGATGATCATCATTCAGTTCGCGTGAAACAAATAAAACTTGAGTATGTTTACCCCCGACGCTGATGGTTTTCCGCTATTAAAATTTTGTAAACGGAAAGTACACAAATCTAAATACGACGTATGAGCTCCTACAAACATGATCATAATAATCATAAAAATATGACAAACGACTTGGCTGGCAACACTCCCTCCCACATGCAAACCTTTTTGTTTTGGTAGACTCTTCACTTTTTTATATTCTCGTATCATTCGTATCAAATTTCGCCCTCTGACTAAAACTAAGCGTCTACAGTAAATAAAAGTAAAACAAGTCCACCAAGCGGAATGACATAGCGCGCTGGCAATTCCAAATGAATCGAGCTGATGATCTTAACCTAGTCTAATATATCCGCAACCCTAACAGCAGAACACACGCCAACCTGGTAGGACAATCTCAGTCATCCCGATTGGACACTCGCACTCCCGCTATAGCAGTAGAACACCCCTATTACCTTGTAGCGAACGTACCAAATCAACCTGTAGAACCCCCTAATCAACCTGTAAAACAACCCCTATAAGCTCAGTAGAACAACCCTGGCCTAGAACAATTCCATACTGTCACCAACCAACCCCATAGGTGATAGGGCACTCAAGCATCCCTATTATGACTCACCAAAATCATCCATTCGAAACACCCCCACCCTATACACTTTACGGACCAACCCAACCCAAATGTCCAACAGAAAAATATTTTACGGACGGACATGGCAAGATCATAAGTTCGTCTTTGTTCGCAGCGAGCTATGTAATAATCGTTGCATTGGTGAGTGATTCGACTCCAATCTCCTGTCCACTTACTCTAGCATTGAATAATTAAACCGTGACCATGCAATCACGTAACACGTTGACTGAGCCCCGAACAACCGCTACGGTAGCGACTAAGTTTAAGTTAGCACCTTGCTGACAAGCGGAAACCTGAAGCCGGGGAAAGGTATATTGGTGTGCATGGTCATCATCAACAACAACAACAACAACTCGGGCAGGCTAACTCGAACAGGTTCACTTCACTCCCTCCTCACACGCCACTCAACCTTTCCACTCGAAACTCCTTGTAATGGAGAGAGAGTGTGTGACCAAGGAAAAATAATAATTACGTCTCCATTTCACTCTGGAAATTAGCGAGTGGCAGTAGTGTCATATATATGGTCTCTGGCACGCCAAAACCGTGCGTGTTCAACTGTCACATCTTATTTTAGTGTATTTGATTAAGCAATGTAATTACACAGCTGTATCAAAACACTCCACACATTTTATGCTTTTGTTGGGTTGGGGCAACCAGTTTCCTTTCGTATGCACACGGAACGGCGGAGCTGGAGAAAGGTCTGCAAGGCCCCGACACGGGTTTCCCTTTTATTTCGTGGAAAACGATACTAAGTAATATGCGGGATATGTGTGGGGAAAGGGAACAGTAATAAGCATATGGTGGAACCAAAAAGGCAAAACTATCATCAGACTTTAGCCAACCTACCTATACAGCAACTCAACTTCAGCTCTTTGAGTAAATGCATGCTTAGTAAATAGGAAAAAGAGTACACTCATGTGCCTCCTTCTCGCCCCATCCATACGAAATGAGTGACTGAAGCCCGAAATGATTTTGTCAAAGGGAAAGTTCGTGAGTAGTGAGTAGTGCATACATTCTGGGAACGGACGGACGGATTCCGTCTATTGCTGCTGCTATTTTCTCTTGTTTTGTGGACACATATTACACATGTTTGTGTGTGTGCAAGAAAGAATTGGCAAGAAAAAAGCAAGGAATCACCATGGTGCATACAAAGTGTATGCCATATGCCGTATGGTATGTGTAGCTCCTCAAGTTTTTCTAAGCAGGAGTGGCGATGATGATAGCTCTAATACTCGTACGACGACTGTTGCTCTTATAGCGTCGCCCTTTCCCTTCTTTAGTCAACAAAAGTTTGCAAAGGCATGGAACACACAATCATAATAGGAGGAAAAAGGAGAGTTGGTTTGGTTGGAGCTCGAGCTCCTGTATAGTTTTCCCAAGCCAGTGAGATGGGATTGCATTGCACTGACTCCTCTCTTTCTCTCTCGTCGTCAGTAACTCATTCCACTCCTTTGTAAACGTGTGTGCGTTATTGGGGAGCAGAGTGCTTTTTTCTGGTTGGACTAAAGTGGATGGAGGAGACGCTCCGGAGAGAGAGGAGAATATTATGAACCACTATTCGCAAGACGAGGGTTAGTTTCGAACCGCCAGCCAGCTTGCTCGTTGAGTTTCAACAAGAGTGCTGCAGCCTCTCGCTCCGGCTAAGAGACGTTTTTTTCTCTGAGACCTGGGAGTCTTGTCTTTTAAGCCGAGTCGGATTGTGTCACAGGATCCATCAACACTCCTCGCACCTCGCACTTTGCTTGCATCGCACACAGGCTGGACCTCGGCTGAATGAATAGAGTGACCAGTTGGCCAGTGGCATAACACGACAACCTATAATATACATTGCTAGATAGATACATTCTCTCATTCTTTCGTCGACTTTAATGTGTCGTCCCGCTGAACCACTCTCTTACTTACCTTGAGCTGCACAGCTTTATCTGATTTTGGAAACCCTGTGAAATCCGGGACACAAGGCAAGAAGAAAACCTTTGCACGCAAATACTCTTTGAGGTTGTGAGAGCGTGAACTTGGGTCGTGTTCAACTTTTGTCTGACAGTGGTCATTGTCGAGGGAATATTACGCCGCCGAGCTACTTACTTACTTACTTTTCCAGTGGAAATGTGCGTACGGAAAAATGAGGTTGGCGTATACTTATATATAGAACACGCCACGTCATCTGCATTTCTTGTAAGGTTGACCTTGTCGTGATAAACTGCAGAGAAAACTTGGATAACTATCAGCAGAGCTCAAGGAAGTGACCGCTGACAGTGACAAGTGAGGACTGGGAAAAGGTGACTAATCTCTCGGGCTCCGGGTGCGTTTATTTATGGATAGGGTAAGGAGAAACACAGGAAGGAGCCAAGCTATGGCTACAACAACTATACATCTGCCACACTACTAGCTCGGCCAGGAATTTGCGCTGGATGGGGTAAATTTTTTATTGTTGTTTCCTTTGCCACCGTTTCAAAAATGGGAACTGACTGGGTGGAACTCTAACCTGTCACAGCAACAACACCTTTTGTGGGCAAACATCCCGATCTCCTCGACCTACAGAAATGAAAAGCTTTTCTGGAAATTGGTTTATTTTTATGTTGTTGTAGGAACGAAATGGGGAGATATTGGGAGACGAGACGAAGTAAAGCAAACGCATTCGCGTCATTTTAAATATCCACTAATTGCTTAACATTGCGAGAGGCAAAAAATGTGTAATGTATTCGGAAAAGTAGGGAGCTCGTTAAAATCGACGAGGCAAACCCTCTCTCCACAGCCTCCACTAGTCTCTTCTCCTTGATGTTCTACATGCTAAAACTTTCCGAATAGCGCAATTTTTTTTACAAATTGGCAAAACTTTTTGTTCATGGCAATTAGTTGTGCGCCCTCCTTGTTTTCGATTACTGGTGACGTTTCATCTTTGTATGTAGGAAAATTCCGAAACGTAAAAGTATTTCAACATTCCAGCGAAGCGAGATTTACCCCTTCTTTTGCAAAATCTGCAATTGTATCTATCCTGCCCTGGCGTACGTACTCGTGATTACAACTGTTCTCTTTCATTTTGGTAATCCCCTTAAGTTGAAATGTACGTTTGGTCCCATGTGACCATGTCCCGTGCATTTGATGGAGCGCACCTCGCTCTCCCCAAATAATTGTATTCGACTTGCCTCCTCCTTCTGACTGAATACACCGCTCAGGTGTGATCTTGTTCCAATTCGGAGGAAAAATAAAGTGCTTTCAAACAAAAGGTGGGTAGTAGTTTCCTTGACTATAATGCATTTGTTGTGAGAAGAAAGATTCCCGAGAATGTTGGGGAAAGGGGAATCGAGAGAGAGAGAGAGAGAGAGAAAGTGGGTCCGTGTAAACTTGAACCTGTTCCTTGTTTCTCCATCAAGCTAAAACATTTTGTCATTTAATCAGTTTTAAAAAAGTTTGTTTTTTGCCTTTATGGAAAAGCCACTGTGTTGGTTTTTGTTTATACACCTATCATTACTTTCATTTCACGGGGCGCCGTATGTATGGCAGCACCATGATGATTAAGAAAATATGTTGCAATGGTGGATGCACTTGCGAAATTTATTTTCTAATAAATCGTATAAGTAGTGGCTTCACTACTACTCTGCAGTTTTTTCACGACTAAAACGACTTACATGCATTTATGCATGCGTCGCTGCGCTACTGGGATTTCGTGGATAATTAATAATAAAAGCGTCTGAAATCCAAAAATTTAGCGTAGAGTATACGGAAAAGTTGCAAGTGGAAGTGGAATTATTATTATTCCCATTAGAATTTGGTTCCAGCGTGCATACTTTTTTATTTTTGACAATTTCTCCGACGGGTCGACACGGCGGAGTGTGCCTCAGGGGCACCTTGAGAATCACCCGATTCCTGTGGAACCCGAGCAAGTTCTCCAAGCAGTTCTCTACTCATGGGATTCTATAGTAAATTTGGAGGTGTTCTGCCGTGAGAGAGACTGAAATATCAACTGAGAAAGGAGGGGAGGGGAGGGGAGCAAAACTACTACTACTACTGAATTAGCAAACCATCTTCTTTTCACCGTAACACGTGCGCTAAACGTAAATTATGTAAGCGACACAAGCGAAGTATGTATCCATTTATTTGCAACTATACAGCCTTCCTTGCTTTTCACGACGGCAGCAGGAGGTTTTGTGGATTTTGGATTATTATTATGATAATGCGGTACGGTGGTGCGGTGCTTGAGAATAATAATAAATTTAAACTTGCATTTGTGCTATTTTTAATGCCACTTGAAACCCTTTCACGGCACGGCAACAATTCCCAAAGGTTGAAAGTCTTTAGTCTTTCTAAAATCCTCAAATAAACTGAGAAACATTTAGCATATGAACACGTTGAATGTGACTTTATATAGCAAGTTATATATGCACTACTCTTTCTCTCCCGTTCCACTATTTACGCACGGAAAACGTACGACCGACCACCCGACCCCAAAACAGAGAATGTTTTTGGAGAAGGCGAGCCGCGCCGTGGAAATCGTTATCCATCTAAATTATAAATCAGCCTCGCATCATATTCCTTAAATTGGAGTAGGCTCGACCCCGACACAATATCATCGATTTACAGTGGGACTCCCTCCGCCACCGCTCCCTCCGTGTTGATTGGGATTAGGATGCCAAAAATTGGCATGATTACTCACTTGAACATGCAATGCAACCCGAATCGAGAATCCTCCGCACTGGTGGTGGTGCTGACATTGATATACGATTTATTCCGCACGTGCCTGTGCATTAGGCGTCCATGTCCATCCCTATCTGTTAATAGAAAAATTGTTGTCGTTTTTATACACAATAAAGAGAAGGAGTGGCAGAATGGAATTTGGCTTATATAGTATTTTACGTAGACAATAAGGGGAGGAGGAGGAGGGCTGACATAAATAGAATTAGACAAAAGAGTTGAGCATTATTTTATTTTATATCTTGTAGACGGGAGTAAAAGGGGAAGATAAAAGTAAAACTCCGTTCGTTCATGGTAGGCCAATAAGTATATCCCAATATTAAAAAGTCTCCTGCTTGAATGGCTTGCCACGCCACTATATACTCTCTCGATTAAGAAAGTAATCAATGCTCCTGGCAACCAATCGCACAGACAAAACTCCCACGAAAAGAATTAAAAGTATGTGCAAGAGAGAGGGGTTGGGATTGGATTGTATTGGATTATTAGAAAGGTTTACATGGTAATTTTCTCAATCCGACTGCGGCCAGAAGTTTGCCCATTTACATGAGACCCTCTCTCTCTCTCTCTCTGACCTGGCGGCTGGCCACGAGGAGACGAGCTCAACGTGGAATTCCAAGACGCTCAACTTCCAACCCGCGTAGTCAGCAATTTCCGTTTAAAACCAGCCACTCTGGAGCAGCACATTAGTTGCTCAAAAAGTGGGCAAGTAAGTAGTTGACCGCAGATTGGGATTAGTATTGATTGCTCGTAATAATGCCGGCTATATATATGTAGATACATGAATTAATATAACCTAACAACAACAACAAGCAATTCCACAATTTGTTTGTAGTTGGAGGCAACATGAATAAAAGTTGGGTGGGGGGTGATTGTGATCAAGTTTCGGGGTCCAAAAACACGCATAATTATTACTCTTTACTTTAATCGGGCAAAGTTGTTGTGGAATGATTTGGAACATACGCAATGCCGTTGTTACAAATTTCA
>JAANSN010001064.1:0-39330 GCA_036850665.1 Dicranocentrus wangi | reverse complement strand
ATCTAAATTCTTAAGAATAGAATTTTTTCCACATATCATAAACTCAGTCTTGTCAATATTTAGTTCTAGTTTACTACATGATAGCCACTTGTCAACAGCATGCAGGTCCTCATTCATTTTTTCGACTAATGAGTTAATATCACTAGGTTTACCTTTAATTAACATTGTACTGTCGTCTGCAAACATAATCATGTTACTATTTTTAATATGGAGCGGCAGATCGTTTATCATTATTGAAAACATTATATTTGAGACAGAGCTACCTTGAGGGACACCTAAGATGGTTTCCTTCGTGCTTGATTTTATATTGTTTATTTCAACAAACTGAGACCTTTTATTTAATAATGCATCTAGTAGTTTTGTTTCTACTCCATACCATTTTAATTTCTCGCTCAACACTTTTTTATCGACTTTATCAAAAGCCTTCCTAAAGTCAAGTGCAACAACTATACACACTTCGTTTTTTTCATATGCTTCCTTAATGAAATCAGTAATTTTTATTAGTGCATGGCTTGTCGAGTGGTTTTCCCTAAATCCAAATTGGTTAGTTGATAATATGTCTTCTTGTTTTATAAATGCATTTAGTTGTTTGACTAGGCATTTCTCAAATAATTTAAGTAAAATGCATTGAATTGAGATCGGTCTCATGTCATTTGGGGACACAGGATTCTTTATCTTTGGGATTGGGACCACGCGTGCACATTTTAGCTTTTGTGGAATGGTTGAGGATTCAATTAGCCTATTGTAAGTGTGTGCTAGCTGTTGTACAAACTTTTCCGATTTCATGCATATATCAAGCATTTTTGGAGATAAACCCATCGTGTCCACTGTTGTAGAAGATTTTTTCTTCATCCTCTTCCATGCATTTAACATGTCAGTAACAGTAATCAGCCTGAATTTAAAGATATTTTTTGTCTTGATTTCAGTAGGTTGGGCAGGTGGTACATACGTACCATTGCTGCAGGAAGGATATGAGATACGTACAAAGTGTTCGTTTATCTCTTCAGGTGGAATCCCAATGTTAATTGGGCTTGATTCTTTGACATTTTTCTGAACTGCCTTCCAAAAACCTATTTCTGACACATTATCCATAAAATGGGTACTCGTGTCTTTGATTATGGCTGACTTGACTGTACGTTTGAGGGAGAGATACTTCTGGTACAATGAGTCCGATGGTAACCTCTTGAATGCGTTGTATGCTTTATCACGGTTCAACATAAGTTGTTTTGTTTGGGGTGATATATGCACTCGATTGGACCTTTTTATGAAAGATTTCTTTTTGATCGGTGCTTTGCAGTCAAAAATATTCAGAATTTTTTTGGTAATATAATCAATTAAGTACTCTGGGTTTATGCTATATGGATATCTGTTAAATTCTCTATTAATATCATGTGTGGTTACTGCATTATACTTACGATATTTTATAGCTATTTTTGTAGGTTTGGGTCTTTTCATTTTCACTGAACAGAAAGTTAGTAGGTGGTCAGCCATATGGGCTTGCTTAACTTTGTTTAGAAAAGTGAATTCAAGCTTGTAAGATTTATTTTGTCAACCAGACAGAACCCACAAAGCTGATTTACGGTTATTTGCGACTAGTTAGTTGTAATACCAAAATGAAAAATTATTTCAGAAAAGAAAGACTTGTTGCTGTATATTACGCATGGCCTACATTCTATATAACACATGTACCTATATGATGCGATGCAACAAGTCTAATAGTACAGAATGTTAGTATAGGATGTACTGATCCTGAGTACTAACAGACAGTCGTAGTATTATTAGAGAAGATAGCAAAGGAATTTTCTTCGAAGAAAGTTTTCACCACATGCGTCTACTTTATTTTTCTCATTTCACCAGCTTTCCCTTAATCATCTTGCATCGCTGAGGTCTATTCCTTCCTTCCATCCTTCTATTCCCCTTCCTTTTTGCTGTTTAGTCCTTCGTCTGATATATAATAAATCTCACAGATATCTACTAGGGATTACGTCTCCTATTTTGGGATTTTTTTGCGAAAAGAGATCAAAAGAAAAGAAAAAGAGACTACTCCTTAGCTGAGAAACTCGAAGTTGTTTGCTCCGTGCCAGTTTTATCCCTTTTGTGTTTACTTATCTAGTATTTTGGTGTTTTCTATAGGACTTGAATGTAATATATGATAGAATGGTTCCTCTTGTAAATTAATAGTAGAGTAGGAACGTATTTGGCAAAACCAGCTTATTAATGTAGGAATCTAAAGTTTTGTTCACTAGAATGACACGACTGTCCACCACACCGCGTATTATTGGTGTAGGTTCTATTCGAGCATAAATCTGCAATAGAAGGAAAGATACGTCTGTTTTATGGCGGTTTTGTGGATGGGCTCGAGGCGACGCTGGACTGGCTTACTCATTCATGATGTCACGATGATCGAAAGATTGAATTGATTTTTTATGTTAGACTTGACTTGGGGTTTCCCTCAAAGTCTTTGAAAATTGAAAATTAGTGTAGGTAGTGGTTGGTTGGTGAAAGCGAAATCATTACAGATAATTTGAAAAACCAAATCGATGGATGACTTATATTAGCGCATGATACCATGAACCGTAAATATCCAAGAGCCGCTCGCATCATTCTTTCGCAATTAGATAGGAAGAGGAATTATGCAATATAATTCTAAAGATTGAACAGTGCAATTATGACTATGGCTATCTTTAAAACATTCATAATAATTGAATTACGCTCTATCTGTTTCTGGCTTTGACATGCCGCGCCGTGTTCATCGGCAAACCAATTTATTTAAAAATCATTCTCTCAATTTTGGTGAACAACATTCTACTGGATGACATTGAGAAATCGTGCTTTTATTGTTTGGATATCACCTTCAAAAACATCAGGGGTATAACATATTATAAGAGTTAATGGACTCTCAAACTTGTTGAAAACTTCCTGCCTGTTGCCCACACATTCGGGACATACCGATTCACCGAGATGGTGAGAGAACAATATATATATATGCTGCAAAACATGGTCATGATGTCAGAATTTTCTTTCTCACTCCACTGTGAAGATCAATAGTGTATTACGAAGGCGAAGTGGCATTTGGAATTGTGGAGGAACATGAAAGCAAGCACTTCAGAAATTCATTGCGTTCCATGAGGAACATGTATACCCGTTGTTAGTCAAGTGAGTCAAGTCCAAGTGAACTCGAACAAAGTGAGTAGGCACGATTCATAGCATCTGTCTTATGCATTCCCTTCTTTCTCGGATAGGAGATTGGAGTGGAATGGTAATGTGATGGTGATGATGTCAAGCTCAGAGTGGAAAAACGCAGAAAACTAGTTTATGCTCAGTCCTGCTTTCATATATACTACTTTTATTACTTTCCTCATCCATTTTTTTTTGGAGAAATGTGTATTACAGGGTAGTCTATGTGGATTTTCACTATGAGTTATTATTCCTGACTATACGGTTCTCGTTTTTTTAAACAGAAATCTTCCCAAGGCAATTTGGATTGGTCTACCTTTAGTTACAATTATATATGTCTTGGCTAACGTCGCGTATTTCATTGTACTTTCACCAATGGAAATAATACAGAGCAATGCCGTTGCAAAGGTATGACTTTAAACCGTCCTTTTTAGTTACTTTTGAATTAATTGGCTTGATCATAATTATTGTAATGACCCGGTTTTTTTTAGAATTTCGGCGAATACACTTTTGAAAAAGTCTTCTCATGGTTCAAATACCTCATTCCAGTTTCTGTTGCTCTATCCTGTTTTGGTGGAGTTAACGGAACGTTATTCACTTCATCACGGATGTTCTTTGCAGGAGCAGATGATGGCCAACTTCCGAAAATCCTAGCTTGTATACATGTCAAAAACTTCACTCCAATTCCAGCTCTGCTTCTCCAAGTATGAAAGATCGTATTTAGTTGTGCATGAGGATGGGTGCATGAAAACTGTAGTGTATCTGGCCCTTAGCGCGATTCAAAGGTCTAATATGTCTTTTTTAAACGTCTTCATAGTGTATTATTGCTGTCGGCGTTCTCTTCACTGGATCAATTTTCGCCCTAATCACCTACGTAAGTTTTGTGCTCTGGCTGTCTACAGGAGTTGCCGTTGCGGCTCTATTACGTCTACGGCAAACTAAACCAGATATTCCTAGACCTATTAAGGTGCATCTTGCCATTCCAGTGATATACGTCATTTGCAGTATATTGCTGGTTGGATTTTCCATTTATGAAGATCCTAAGAACACTGGTAAGTTTTTGTTTCATGAAACATATATTACGATGGGCGAGTTATTTTAATGAAACCGTAATTAGTAATTTATTTTCCCTTATACATTTTACAATTTAATCACTATAATCTTTTGTGATTATCTACATCCTGATAGGTATTGGTGCTGCAATCACTTTAACAGGCATTCCTGCCTATTATATTGGACAATATTTATCTGTATCAAGATCTGTCACAACTTTCCTGCAAAAAATGATGAACGTAATTCCTCAAGAAAAGTCAGAGTCTCTGCTGTAAATCTCTGACAAATATGTTATTCATTCCTATACTTCCAACGACGTTAGTGTTTGTTTAGTAGTAACTATATGAAAGAGCAGAATCTGATATTTACCGAAAGTAGTCTTACTGATATATGCGTGACGAGTGAGCGAAGCGACATTTATTTGCAGTTTTGTCAATGACCACTTGTCACATGACCACATGTCAAGGAACAGAATGTATATCTTCCATTTGTCAATGTTAAATAAATATATAGCAATGTCTTGAAATTACTCCGTCGCTCACATGTGGATTATAAAACAGAGGCCAAGATAAAGGGGCCAATATGTGCGAATTGAATTTTTATGAAACTGTATAAGAGTCTAAAGTTACATACCTACCTAGCTACATATTTTACATGTATACAAACTGAAGAGATTATAAAACACTGCGACCAGTAGACATTTGACGCAATGACCAATGGTTGACAAACGGACCATTTAGTATGTATATAAAATAATTGAAAACAAGCATGCTATACACGAGAAACATGATTAGTGATTTTACCTATGTAAGATTCTGCACTAAAAAGCCAATTGTATACATACATATATCTGTAAACAGGTACGACATCTCCTGTAACCCTCACTCGTCTCCCGTCAATTAATACATTGTGTGTACTGCTAATATTATGCTTGATTGTTTTATATTTTATTATTTTAAGCTTTAATGTTCTTCTGAAAAGAAATAAAAGATTTATGAAAAAGATAACATAATTTAAGATCGTGTAGTCCCGTGTAGATAACTTTTACTCCATGGTAGGACTGCCTAGTGCAGTGCATGCACACGTATAATATCATTCAGGACTTCATGCTCCTTGAGGGTTCCCAAATTCCCAACATTTTAGATAGAATGGAGAACATTCTCTAAGCTAAGATAAAGGCATCGCATAACTTGGGGGTACCATGAGAAATCAAGGTACCTGACGTGTGGTTCTCCTCTTATACTTACCCTTTGGTGGTGACAATGGAATAGAAATGAGAAATGTGTTCAACACGTAGTGCAAAGAAGCTTCTTACAAGCTCCACCCACCCAGTACCTTAGAAGATGATGCAAACAACTAACAATTGTAAACACTACTATGTACTGTGTGATTCAAGTCCAATTCTTTATTCCATCCTAACGCATCCCAATTTCCACTCTTCCAATACTTTGGAGTATTGCCACGGAATGAGAGATGCTCCTTCCACTCTGGACATACACCTGGAGTGAGTAATAGTAATAGAATTATATTAGAATTTATGGACTGCCTGAATGGCTATCTTTAACATGTGCTACTACTACTACTAACTAAACGAAGTCTTCTTGGTCTTGTCTTGTATTTTGAATGCTGTGGTAGTGTACCTAAACCTAAGCTCAGGCCAGAACATCCTAGGATCAACAGGTAGTGTTGTTGTTGGCTGTGAATGAGGCATCAAAAACGAAAACTTTTGACAATAAGTCATGCCACTTTGCTATGCTTTCATAATAAAGGGAAATGTATTTAATTCAGAATTCAGTTCATGTTTATTAGGTACAATTCAAAATTCAATAGACCAAAACAGTACACCAAACATTTCTAAAATCATAAATCATCCATTTAATCCATAATTATCATGAAAACCAGTGATTGCATGAAATAAGAAGAAGCCTTTCGCCTTTGTTTTTGTACGCTGCGCTGGTGTAAGTACCATTGATGATTCCTGGCACATTTGATACAGGCCGCGTCAGTGAACAAAAGCCCAGCGACAGTATCACGTTTTTATCCTTTGCTTTGTTCCCGATTCCGTACCTCCACAAACAAAAAATCCACTTCATATTCCCGTCGTCGTTTATTGCATTTCATAATTTCATCTCGACTCTCTCTCCCGTCTCGGTCTCCCTCAAAAAGGAGCATAAACATCAATATCAATGCTCGGTGGTTGCTCATCATGTGAGTGCGAGTGAAGGGATAAATACACATACCTACATACTTACACATTATGTTATGCATATGCATGCACTCTCGGACTCGGACTGTCGGACAGTAAGTTTTTTGAGTAACGTATCCTTCCTTTTGTTTATCTGTCTCTGTATTCGTTTCGTACTGAAATATATATGTACTACTCATATTTCTCTATCAAAACCTTGCCTTTCACACTGTCCAGTCCGCAAGTCCGCAACCGCATTATGTCGTGACTGCTACTGCTACTACAATTGCTATTGCATCGTATGACGACCACTGCCAGCCAACATTTCTAGCTATAGTGTAGTGCTCTGCTCGCACACTGTTACTGGTTCTGAAATTCTGAAAAATTATTGTCAAAACATTAATCAAAGTCGGATAGCCACAAGAACAAAGAAATTAAACAAGTTGCAGTGTCTTCTTGCCGTGATTTGGCTGTAGCAATTGGAGCATCATCATTACAACAACAACAACAACAACAACAATCGGTGATCCCCACACAACTCAACAAGTAGTCGGGTAAAGCTTAAAGTTTCTCTTAACATAATTTTTTTTATAGTTTCTCTTAAAATGTATTTACACAGTCACATGCGTTCGCTCGAGTCCTTCTCGTGCCCGCCTAGGCAGTCGCCACACACACCGGTGTGTGTGGTCTCAACAAGTAGTCGGGTAAAGCTTAAAGTTTCTCTTAACATAATTTTTTTTATAGTTTCTCTTAAAATGTACCTATTTACAGTCACATGGGTTCGCTCGAGTCCTTCTCGTGCCCGCCTAGCCTAGGCAGTCGCCACACACGCCGGTGTGTGTGGTGTGGTCCTGACTTTACGATGCTTCGAGTTGAATTTGCACAATTTTATAATAATGTTGTTGAATGTATACAAAGGAAGTCGATTTTTTAAATGCAGTATTCTCATTGGGGGTTTGTGCATTAAATCAAGTTGATTTTTTAATTCGGGTTGGGGCAGTTGTTTATAATAATGTTGAATGTATACAAAGGAAGTCGATTTTTTAAATGCAGTATTCTCATTGGGGGTTTGTGCATTAAATCAAGTTGATTTTTTAATTCGGGTTGGGGCAGTTGGGGTGCGCTTGGAGTGCGAGTGGCGTGTGTATTACTAAAAACTTGAAGTAAGTAACTTGCATCTAATCTGGCGTCAAAATATCCATTCACAACGGCAGTGTTCTTGGTGGGGTTTGTGTAGTATTCACTTGCGGCGTTGTATTTTTGATTTTATTAATGGATATTATGGAGTTTGAATTAAATTCAACAAAAATTGAAAGTTTATTCATTTTATTCATTATTGTTTGTTTTTTTAGAACTCGGGACAAGAAGGAAGGGAAAGGCAGTCAAGAGCTCTCGGAGAGAGGTCGACAATCCAGTTCATATAAGTTCCAGTCGACTGACTGGCAGTTGCGAGGTTTAAACTGAGCTATTAGTAGTTATACTGATCGCGTTAATTAATGTGAGTATCAGCTTTCATCGTGCCATAATAGAATGACCGACAAGTTAGGGAGGAGTTGAAAAAGTAAAGTAAAGTGTCTCTTTGTGTTTTGTACGTAGGCCAGACGGCAGTGGGAGAGTGACCAGCGAAGTAACCGACAAGTGACGAGCTTTGGCTAAGTTCGAGAGGTACAAACTACTGGCGAAGGGGCAAAGGATAGTTTGGTCTGACACCTTTTCCGCACTCAAAAATGAATTCGTCTTCGTATAGTCGAGGGCGAGATGGTGGTAAGTGTTCAGGATCTGTCAACTATCAATTAATTAACATCTATTTTAAGCATTATCTCTTAGCTTTCATTAATGCCTAACAATGCGGTCACACTTGTTATTCCGCAATCGATTTGCCTGAAGCTAACTCTGACACTCGAATTTTTTTTAAATCCTTGATTATTAATGTGAATTACGGTTTTGCTTGTTTGGTTATTGTCGGACGGTTTATTACGTCAGCTCGCGAATCTTCTATGCGAAGATACCAGTTTCAAATCAACAACGAGTTCAGTCCTACGGATCTAGAGTATTCTCAAGATTTATTTGGTGGAGCAGATGAAGGTGACAATATCTTCTCACAGGACATTGGAGAAGGAAATGCAGATGAAACACAGGAGGTTTCACTCCGTAGCCGAGATGTAATGCTTGCGGCTAATGTGCGGCGTCTTCTTACTGCGCCGTTAACTGCAGAATCAAGCTTAGGTCCGGTTTATGTAAACGAGCCTATGCAACTTGACGCGGTTGGGCAGTTAGGCCTAGGTATTCGAATTAATGACAGCGACTTGGATGTTAGCCCAAGTTTTTTCCGACTAGGTGATTCGGATGGTGCCAGTCAAACGTGAGTACAAAACAGTACCTTAACATATACTTTTACTTAATAGAAGAGACATACCAGCTGAAGCTGCTAACCCCTAAAATTCAGAATCGATTTAAATAAGTTTATTTTCTTGTGCGTTGTGCAGTCAAGATTTGGTGAGTACCCCCCTGTACGAGCTTTCGACAATTAACGGGCAGTGTGTCGGAGGAATGCAAACCATAGCCGTTCCACTTTCTTCGTTTCTTCAACAAGGTCATAATTTGGACAATGGAGATGTAAAACCCAGTGGAAATTTTTTGGTACATCAGATTTGCCCTGAGCAAGAGACCGTTACTTTAGAGAATTGGCCCGGTCAGTACAACTTCAAGGTGAGTACTAACAAAGCAAACGACGTAAGTGCAAGAATATTTGTGTAATTTTGTGACCCTTTTTAATATGGGAAATATTTTTAGGTTGTTCCGGCACCAGATTCTTTGAACTGCAAAAGATGCGTGTACGCTGAACAAGGAAATAAATTGTTTTGCAAGGATTCAGTGGCAGTGCCTTTCCATGTTAAAATGGACTATTCGATGACTCAAGATCCTTCACAATTTACCCTTCGGGCATCCCTGGTGTTTGAAAGTCCAGACGAGATTAACAAACCAGTAACTAGGTGTGTTACACACCTGCAAAAGGAAAGTGGAATCACGGACAATGACAAGGTGGATAGACTGCAGCACGTTTTGCGCCCATCTCAACCACATGCGGACACTCAGTATGTGGTGAATGAAACTTCGAAACGGTGTTACCTGTTGAGCCCCTTGAAATTCCCCGAGCCAGGAGTTGATTTCGTGGCAAGAAGCTATGTATTTACTTGCCTAAGCTCGTGCGATGGAGGTATTGGCCGCCGTCCCTTGTCCCTAATGTTCTGTTTGTATGACCAGACTGGAACATTAGTTGGCCGGAATTTGATACACTTGCGGGTGTGCTCAGCTCCGTTGCGGGATTGCAAAAAGGAGTTCGGTGACGTTGTGGCTGGAACTGGAAAAGAAAGTCGTAAACGCAAAAGCGTTACAAAAGAGGCAACTGATGAGGACCGATGTCCTCCTAAAAGAAATGCTGTCGAATTAGATGACGGAGCATCCGCACCTGGTTTTCATGTCGTGGGCACATCTGTTAGATGTGTGATAACCGGTGCAGCAACTGGACGATCGGAGGACGACCTCGTGTCGTCCTCTCAAGAAACTGTGTATTCCTGCGACGAGTCAGAACAAAGAATTCAACTCCGCAATTTGGTAAAAGACGTACGATGGGCTTTGAAGTTGAAGAAGTCTGACAATATTGCCTTGCAAGATTACTCTAAGAATATTTACAAGTAAGTCTGAATTCGACATGTCTAGTAAGTAAGTAGTGTGATTGAACGTGTGATTGAGTAATGATGGGGTATAATAGTAAAATAATATAAGGTATGCTCTTCATATGTCTAATTTCATTTTGTATTTATTTTTTGTAGTTCTTTGAAACAAACTCAAGAACTTTGTAACAGTGCTCGTAGGATTTACGAAAATTTTCGGGAGAAAGAAGATGGAAAGAGTCCTGATGGTGGGTTCCATGAAGCCGGACAGGATTGAGCAGATGACAGAATTGCACGATGTTAATGTTGCTGAGTAAATCAAATGACAAGGCACATTATAACTCAATCAACAATTATGCTTAATATTGTTAGGTTTAGATTAAGTGATTTTGATCCTTTAAGTACAAAATAGCAATGATCGTGTTTAATGCTTGTGGTTTGTAGTTGTATTATGTAGTTGTTGACAATTGTTTTGATAGAATTGTGACACTGACCACTTGACCAGCTTACCACGATTTTTATTCTTTTAATTAATAGTTTTTTTTAGATAGAATTGCGAGTTGAATGTAGTTTGGATTAATATTTGTTTATGAAAGTTTGGGTTTTTTAAAGCTATTACAGCGGAACAGTGTAAGTGCAAGTGATCGAAAAATGATCAAATGTAAGCATGATAATATGTACAATTCTGCTATTATAGTAATTACTATTTACTTGTGAACTAGTTAGATGATTGTGCGTAAGCATGTACATTTAAGAAACCTTTATATGTACTTGATAGCTTGATCTTGTAGCAATAGTTGTAGGCGTAGGAAAAAATGTTTATTGAATAAATTTTTGTATGCTGAAAGTTCTATAATATGATATGAAATGAAGTGTTATAGCATATATCAAATGACTCGAGGTAAATGCGTCTATATAATCAGTAAAATAATTTTGGTGAGTCCCCACAGATCTAAACGCATTCATTCCCACTCTTTTTGTATCTTGTCGTATTCTTGCTGAGGAATAAACGGTACGTCGATCAACCTAGAATAATGTGATAGGCACTTTTTAGTACTCTTGTATAGATTAGTCATTATTATTATGATTGATGTCTAATATTGAATAATTGTCCTGCACATGCTCAACTTACTTGATCATGTTGTCGCCACAATATACACATTCAGATGCGATTATATCATCGATATTAGCCTTAAGTTGGTCCCTAGAGCTGATTCCGGACGAACTTGTGGACAGGGCCTCCTGGTTTAAGCTAACTTCACTAAGCTTTTTCTATAAAATCCCAGTTAAAATTATTGAATTCAAACTTGTTACCAGTATATATCAACAAGTGATTGTAAGTCGACTGCCAGTTAACCTGTAGTTCATTTAAAAGTTTCTTTCTCGGTTGGCTTAAAGTTGGAAATATTTCACTCATCAAGCAGTCTGCATGAAACTTGTGACCACATGGAAATATGTAGAAGTTTCGAATAAGTAATGTGTTTTCGCATAACGTGCATTGGTCAGTAGCTCTAATTACAGCACACCTAACACACCATAAACAAAAATCATGTTATAGATATTATGCAAAAATGTTATGTTGTACATCTCAAATCATCCTGCACGTCTCACGGACTTATCATAACTAAATTGAAATTGAACAAACTAACCATTCTTAAATACTACGTATTCGTATTATCATTTGCAATTTACTGGAACTTACCTGTTTCGAACAGCATGTATTTCATCACGGATTACTTCCGCCGACTTTGTAGCCTCGTCCATTTCCCTTTTCAAAGTTTGAATGTGCTGATTATATTCTTGTAGTGATTGACAAATGGCTTCTTTAAAATGTTCAATCGTCACAAAGTTGGGAAAAAATGGCAAAATATCTTCAATTTTGACTAGATCACATTGCTTTAAGAATTCCATGGCTTGTTTTATATCATTTTTCTCTTTAACTACATGCTTAGCAATTTTCAGCCAAAGTTTTTTACGAGTTTCAACATCGTCTTCTGGTTTACTTGCAGTGCGTTTGGCTAATTCCAGATCAACTTGAATTGCTAATGTGACCGCTTCTTCATACAGACCCAATATAGTGTAAAGATGAATAGATGCGTAATTAAGTTTCTTCTCAAGACACAACATTAATGCATACTTTGGATCATATCTAACTCGATTCACATCCGTGCCTTGACCTTCTAAATAGTTCATGAGGAATTCTTCTGAGTAATAGTACACGTACAAAGACACTAGATAGTCATGAACAGACTGATCCGTAAATCTTAAATTATTAATGCAGTGCTCCAGATAACGCGATATTTGTTTGGCCTGGAAAAATTACATAATAAGCTTTCTAATTATTTGGTTTGAGATGTATTGCCTGGTTATTAAATATAATGATGCATAATATTACCGTATCATCATCCAATTTCGAGGAAAATTTTGGTAAAAGTTTAACAGGGTTGTGCATTCTGCCCCCAGCAATAAGGACGTCTATGGTGGCTTTCGGATCTTTGTCTAATAGTACGGGAATGTATTTACTGTAGAGCTGCGCATCCTTTTGTTTTAGCAATGTACTCAAAGCTGTAGTAAAACGAATATTACGAAACTTGAAATTATATAACCTTTTGAAAGCCAGGTAAGAGACCTTAAAATACACTTATTACCGCTGCCATACTGCCCATTGGCAATATTGTTTTCGATCACTTCGTCAAAGTCTCTCATTACGAGAGTAAAATGGACAAGATTCTCCTGATCCCCGTGACTTGCCATTAAGTCATATACGGCTTTTTTATTTTTAAGAACGCATTCCTAAAATCGCAAAGTATCTTTAATTATAACTATTGTATTCCTGTACAGAGCAGAGAAAGAGCGTATGTTCATTCAATTCTTACTTTCACCAGTGGTTGGGACATGAACTGAAGAAATTGTTCCCTCAAGATGTTGTACTCGGATGTTGATTGCTTCCCGAAATCTCTTAAAGAGCCAAGCTCATTAAGATATATTTCAATTAACCACATTACCAGCACCGTCAATTTAGTGAGATCATTCGGCTTCAGTGTGCTCATTTTCTGAAATATTAAAATATATTTGAACCTAATTATGATGGAGAAATAAATTTGTACCCAACCATAACCAAATTTATTTTAGTTAGAAGAATATCATATACTAAATTGTTCCCAATAATCCCAATTACCTTCAGCAAAAATGTTTTCAAAGCATGTGAATCATCAATCTGTACAAATTTTAAGGCCACTTCCTCAAATGATGCTTTTGTCATGGCGTAGTACATTGCACTCATTTCATACCTAGGTAAGCATTAACATTTTAATTCCAGTGTGATAAATTGCTAATCATGCTCATCAATGAGTACTACTGAATTCTGAATTTTAAATATTTATCTTATTTTGAATTCCAGTTGTAGCTTACTCTTTGTTAGCAAAGCAGTGTTCAGCTTGCTTCAAATGAATAACTTCTAGCTTGTCGGCATCGTGCTTCGAGTACTCCCTAGATTTAACAAAATCTCCTTTCTCCAAAAATATTTTCCATATGTTGCGATCCTCATCATTTACGGTATAGCGGAAAACGCCCCGCTCAGTGTAACACCATATCGTTCCTCGAACAGGATCCCTAATAATATTGAGTGGTCTACCTTGCACCTATTAAAAATTATTAGCGTTACGATGCGATTTCATTGTTTTCCTCGAGCACAGCAGTACAACGTGAAGTCAAAGCTAGGCTAGGCCTTACCTCATTATAATTATCATCAAAAATAAGTCCATCGTTAAGAACACTAACTGCTTTGACAGAGTTCTTCAGCAGTAACAGCACATGATAATCTGTTGCAACCAATGATCTTGGTAAATTGCACATAGACTGAGGATTCCCAGCGGTTAAATCTTCTTCCGGCAATTTTGGATGGCTCACTTTTACCATGCTGCCTAAGAAATCTTCATCGCCATTTTCCGTCGAGGGTGGCGACAAAACCTGTAAAATAAACATACATACGAGTTTTGTAATTTACAGGTAGGCAAAGGTAGCTTGAATAAGCTTGAAGTAAGTGCAGAATTTACATGATTAAAAACCATCAACCCATTATCTGAAAGATATACTATAGCTCTTGGATATGGAAGGTTAGAGGAATGAAGAACGCTTAATTTTGTGCCCGCCTGACCAGACCAGTTTCCGCCTGGAGTATTTTGACTAAACTCTTTAAAATTTTCCTCGCAGGTCTGGCTAATGTATGAATTAAAAATTCCAGTAAACATTGGGCGTTCTTCCCTGTAGGGGATGTTCCCCATAAACTGGTATAGTCTTTTCGACGTGGCAATAAAAATAAAACATTTTGCTGATCTAGGCAGGAAGAAAAATTCCAGCCCGCAGATAACAGTGGGCGTTCCTTTTCCAATGTCGTACACCTGTAATAATGTTAAAATAGTGGAGAAAATTTATTTTTACTGCATGGATGAATGTCCAAACTTTTCATGAAATTTTAGAACACAAGACAAATATCAATTGGTGAATGAAACCACTTTTTACTTGTTTCAGATTTTTGACATCTCCATTTATAATTTCTGCCTCAAACACCGCCCCTTTGGAGGTTCCAAGGAGGAAAGGACTATCAAAGTCAGGATTCCACGCGACAGCCGTAATGATGTGTCCTTTTAGCAACACAATATCTTTAGGTTTAGGATTTTTCGGAGCGATGTACATGACCTCGGCAGGATTTAAACTATCTTTTGGACTAAACGTCAGCAGTAAATGCTGCCCTGTCGGGTCGAGAAACATGTTGGAAAGCTTTGCATCAATGTCAAACTTTTGTAAATTGATTTCTGAAACAATATAAACCAAACAAAATTTAGCATATCTGGTAGCCAAAAATTATATAGCCACCTTTGGCCTTGTATGCAAATATGAAAATTATTATATATTATTTCACCTTCTGGGTGCTCAGGATCTTTAGAATCTATCTTTAGAATGGTTTTGTTCAACATGGCTATTGCAATTTTATTACTGGACACGCACAAGTGAGTTATCGGACTGTTTGGAATGAAGTTCACTTTGGATTTGTTAAATATGGGAATCTCCCTTTTCGGTAGTGCGGCGGATTGAGCCATGATTTTGTGATGTTTTTAAAAGTCTGACTGAATGTCACAGAAATTAGTTTTTTGTGTTCACACGCTCACGTCCGAGCCAAACTGTCACACGAATTAAATACTTGTTACTGTCGGATATCTTTCAGGCATAGAGACATGGTATTAAAATGCTCAACCTTGACACATACATTCATACATTTATGGTCTAATTGCATTTAAATGCACTTTTTTTGAGCTAATCAAATCAAATCAAGTATTATGTTGGCGTTGCTGGCGAGCATTTCATTTTCAAACATAATAGACTCGAGTAACTCGACTTTAATCGCCTATGGGATCCGTAAAAATGGTTTTTATTAATGTTTCTATATTAGACATATATAGGACCGCGACCCTCCTACCACCTCATCACTGGAATTCCAAGTTCCACAAGGATTCATTTGACCGAATTTGGAATACAAAATCAGTTGTTTGTGTATTGCACTTTGCTTGCATTGCACCACCTACCTAGTCTCCTCAGATGTTCTGCCATAAACACAATAGTTTTCAATTGCTATGCTGGACAGCTCGCCCCAAAGCTTGGTCCAAATTGCACATGCATTGCATCTCACAATCAGGCAGGATCCATCTCCACCTTCATTTACGGTCTTGCGAGCAAATAGTACAAGTGTATATACAATATACGATACGATACTATGTAGCATTAGTAGCATAATAACAACTAAATGATTTAATAATTTTATTGGGAGAAAGTGCACAACACTGACTACGGACGTTATGCGTTATTATTACTGGCGTGGCGTCATATACCTGTTGAAACTTTCTTTTGGAATCTGTACAATGTCTTATATTATGCCTGAGAGATACTTTCACCATCAGAGTCGAGTGTGACCTTCCAGCTCCTTGCCATCTTATGTCAGGTCAAACTTATGTCAATAGTCAATTTATCTTTCATATTACGGCATTACGACATATTATAATATTCGTTTATGACAGGTTCCATGAAACATTCCAGACTTGTTTCGCTCATTTAAGATGCTTGCATTATTATTATATACATACTGTGTACAGTATGATAATGATAATTATGGTAGTAAGCATTCACAGTGAAAGTTATGGTTTAGGGGACAGGGGAAAAGGATTTGAAACCGGAATTATGGGATGAAGTTTTTGGCTATAAGGTGGTACAACATCAATAACTCTCATGTGGTAGAAGTAGAGATGCATTTACGTAGAGGCATGCTTGGGGTTTGATGTTCTAGTTATATATTTTACCTTTTTATGGATCCCGTAATCGAATCTTTGGCGATATTTATGATAGCGAGAGTTTTATATCTCCCCAGCTTGTAACATTATTACATACCAAATAACATTGTCCATGTTTGTTCAACTATACGTTACATAAAATACATCGAATTTCACTCAATTCACTTTATGTGCGTGTGTGCAGTATGATATGATGATATAGCTGCTCATACTCCAACTGTACGATGTTTTGCTTGATGATACGTAAACTCCATGGAAGCGTGCATATAGTGGAATACGGTTACACATTTTTCAGCCTCTCTCTTCTTCTCTGATGTGATGCTGTCGCTGAGTGAGGAGTGTGCTATAATGGAAAATGTGGAGTAGTGTTGCCAGGCTAGTCGTACTCATAGTATAGTGTCAAGAATGATTTTTTACACAGGAATTCAACCGATATCTACACTGTTTCAAGTATATATACTAAGCATCAACTACCTAAATCTCATCACACAATCACAAATATGTGTGTGAAACTGTGGAGTAAAAACATACTACGAGTTAGTTTTGGTCTACATGTAAAAAACAAGAACTTCACCCCCGTTTTCCCTTTACTCTCGCACTCAAATTTCCCTTTACTTTGCATACTTTACTTTGATGGTGGCATTCACTGTACATTATGTATGTAGGTATTAAGTTGGATTCTGAACATTGAGTAATTTTTTTTGGATGAAACCGAAACCACGTGCTGCTTGCTTTCTTACATAATAGTATAATAAAGGTTAAAGGTTAAGAACATCTAAACGTAGAATATGATTTCGTTAGAATCGTTATAAAATTTTACAAAGTCCCATTCGTTACGGTCACTTGCTATTATTGTAGATCAATTGTAATCTATAGTATAGGCAAGCACATATTTCTCTTGGGAATAGGCCGATTCTATTATCCTTATCACATGGTGAACAGTGTATACGGTACGGCAGCAACTATACTATACGATATATATTTACAAAAAAGAGATATATTCTTGGGAAAACTTTACCGGTAATAATTTATGGATACCAGCAACTAATAAAATGTAACAATGTAACATATCTTGCTAAATGGCATTTTCCGTCGAGTATTCTCTCTCCCCACTCCTATAGTTGATATACAGGGCCAGTGCCAGTCGTGCACTCAAACTCAGGCTAGAAAATAGCGACTAATAAATTATTGTATTTACAAAGCCAAGCAATAAAACTTATTTTATATAACTCTTCCAGGAATTAGGGGCAGTGCAAATGTGAACATAAACACAAATTTAAGGAAGCAATCTAAGCAGCTTTGTAAAAGTATGTATAAAATTTGCAGTCCAAGAATAGAATGCAATTATAGCAGTTATCATGAAGGGATAATAAGTGTCAAAATTGCGTCAAATTTGGGATTTTAACAGAATTTATAAATAGCTACTCTTCTTCGCATCAAAGTCGGTAAATTGTGATCTGTGTACATGCATCTCAATTTGCATATACGTCTGTCTTATCGTTTTTAAAGACTCGGATTGAGGTGCGATGAATAAAACGCTATAATAAATAATATAATATATCGTCGCAAATTTTATAAGGGAAAATGCCATTTGAAACTGAAACATTCCATTAGGGATTTTGTCAGTATTCCCCATAAGATAATATTAGAAATGCGAATCCTTGTAACTGAAAAACGAGATAGTGTGGAATGTGGGAAATATACACTTTTGATTCGTAATTGACTAAAAGTAACTATAATTTTCTATTTCAGGTAATTTGCAGATCAAATGACAAAAACAGTCCCTCTAGCTCATTGCTTCAACCATTACGACTGTGCCCTTAGCTTCACGTCTACGCTTATTCATAATTAGTCACGATTAGTGCAGATCTTGTTCCATGTAACTTGAACGGTAGCAGTTATTTACTGATTTTCGTTCATGTATATGACATTGATTCACTTGTCAAAAGACTGAAAACATTTCTATATGCGTATGATTACTATAAAGTGACTCAAAAGGTCTCACCCTACCTCAACCTTTGTTTTGATACCAAGTGAATACCAGCAAAAGTAAACTAAACTGTTTCTAGTTGAATAGCAGAGATACAAGAAGTATTTGTCCAACACAAAACTGTGTAAAAACTTTCTCACGGTGAAAAGTGTGACGTGCGTGACTGAGGAAATGTTTTTATCCAATAAGCCGGCTAGACTTACAACGGCTGCGAAAGCAAGTAAGTAATTGATTTTGACTATTGAAGGAAATTAAAATATTAACATCCAGGGCAAATATTGAGTGAATCTACTTTGCATTTTAAAGTATGAATGTATATGCCCATCTGTCCTCCTGTGATAACGATAACCAAATTCGATTTACATAGTTGGCGATTTCACATTTCCCTACCGCCCTTATGTAAGAAGATTACATGCCAATGCCAACATATTTTGACTTGAGATTTGGGCTACGGCTGAATATTCTCGACCGTCAGTAATATTTTGACTTATGATATAGATTTGATGATTTTGCACATAGATTTTACCTTTATGTATCACCATTATCCATCCATATTGCCAAATTATTTTCATGCTACCCTAGTCCGTCGTCGTCAGGTCCGATATTGCTTTGTCTTGCACCTATTAGACTTTATATTTCGTGAATGTTAGCCATAAGGAACGTTCAAAGTGCAGATTACATTAATTGGTAAACTAGGTTCAATATTCCATATAGACACTTGACCATTCTAAAGAAAAGTAATCTACTAATGCAAGATCATCTAATACTACTTATTATGCATGGAACTAGCTGTAAGGTCTATGATAGAACTTTAATTGTACATATAAACTTATTACTACCCGCGCTCAACCCGAATTGCTTTCATTAGTACATACTATACATATTTGATGCACAGTTGTAACACGATACACCGCTCTCAAAAGAAGTAACGTGTCTTCTTCTTAATACGTACAAATTTAACAGTAGTAGGCAGGGCAGAATGCACCGAATTGAGATTGTATTTTTTGCAATTGTCAATTGTAACAAAGAAGGAGTCTGCCTCTCTGCCTGCAATCGCAGATAATGCATTTGAGATTGCATGTTGAATGTCAAAGACAAGACAAGCAATGAAAGATGAATGTGAGATCATTCATGCATTGGGAATTTTATACATGTATGTCGTTTTATACTAAGTTTTACTTTTTGCTATATATTCTATAATTTCTATATCATCATCAATCATTGCATTTTCGCACGACGCAATCATAATAGCTTTGTCATAATAATAATCATAGGGATCTTCATCTTCGAGATCCTAATTTTACATACTAAACTTTAAAACAATTTGATACTTTTAGTTGTAGATGCATAATTGGTATGTGCTACTTGC
Organism: Dicranocentrus wangi; assembly: GCA_036850665.1. NCBI lineage: Eukaryota > Metazoa > Arthropoda > Collembola > Entomobryomorpha > Entomobryidae > Dicranocentrus > Dicranocentrus wangi. The sequence continues at coordinate 19,541 of JAANSN010001064.1, read as the reverse complement.
TACTGACGTGATTATGATAAAATATCACACCATACGTTTAAATGACCTTGAAATTTGATTGTAAAAAACTGTTACAAGTTTTTACATACAAAGTGGGGACGTACTGGACGTAGCGTAGGGAGTATAGCGTATATGTATGTCATTTTCTCGGAAGGACAATAGCAATTATATTATATTACTTGGCCATTCTATGATCATCTATTTGTCCGAAAGGATTCGTGCCATCTACAATTTGTGACAGGCTAGAACAGACCACAATTGCCTCGTTTCAAAAGTTTAGATTCGTTAATTTTATTGGTTTAGCTTATGTGAAGGCAACGACAAAAGACTCAAAATCATGTCTGAAAAGGAATTAAAACGTAAACCCATTTGATTTTCCAGTTGACCATATCTAGTTACTAGTTTCTCTTACAAATAGTATGTGCGAGTCACAACACACACAATACGATTGCAAACTGATTTGATTCCTTCTAATTCCTTCTTGATTATTCCCTTGAAATTGATACAGGATTGAATACACATGCGCATAAACTCGACAATATTGAAGCTAGGAGAAGGACGTCCCCGGATGGAAACACAGGACCTCCATCGTAAGTTCCCAAAATGAATTATAAATTAAAATTATGTACCCATTTTCGTTTATTTTTACGGGATGGACTTATTTTATATTATCCTTTTGGTATTCATCAGACCCTCCGAGGTCATAGTTTTCAACAATACAAATCATGGCAATGGAGGAAATCGTGGAGGAGCTGCCGTACGCAACTTGCCAGAAGTACCCCAGATTGAGGAAATTCAGCAGTATCTCAGAGAAAGTAAGTGATACAGGGAATTGTATCCGTGAATTGTATGGCCTATACTTGCGCAACAATGATAATAATTATTGCAATCTATTTGAATTACACATCAAGTGTGGGACAGGAAAATGCATGAAATAAAAACTCAAAATCTGAAAGTGCTTTGGATCAAAAGTGATAGAGAATTAAAGAAGGAAGGAACATCAGTATCAACTGGATCTCAGCCGTCAACTCCTAGACAAAAAAATAGCCCTCAGCACAGCAACAAAAAATAAAACTTACGTTGCATACTTCATCTTCGTTTTAAAATAATAGTCAGCCCATCATCCAAACAGCAATATATATGAAATTCAACCATGAAAATGTTTTATAGGGGTTTAATCCATTTATTACACTGAACTTTGTCATCGTAAAGGCAAATGAATTTGTAAAAAACTAAAACAAAACAAAAAAGCGAACAAACGGTTTAGTTGTAACTTGATATTTATGAACAGCCACAGACTACGAGTACACGTAATAATTCGTCATGAATATTAAATGTATGAGAAAGTGTGAATAATTTGAGCAATATTATAATTCGAAAAACGATGTAATTCACTTACGATTAGATGAAGGTCAACGAGTGGAATAAAGTATCAAAGAAAGGATGTTTTTTAAACCTGTGAAATGTTCATTTTTGAACAGAATTTGCTACTTGACATGACAAAACTTGTTATATTTAGACAACAGTTTTCGCGGACCTAGCTACTGTAGTGTAAATCAGTAGTAGCCTGTAGATCCAAAGTATATACTATAAGGAAATATTTGTGTAGCAAATTGTCAATGATAATGGAAGCTTGCCTGTTGACGAAGATACTTATTTTTTGTAGTCACTTAGTAGAAATTGATTTGTCGTAGTGTATAAAAATAATGCAACTTGCAACATGACGTCTGTAGTTTAAAGAGACTTGTAGAAAATCGATAAGTAAGGCGATTTCAGTAACTCTCATTCCACGAATTGGTTTTATTGTGTATGTGTGTTGTATGAACTCATTTTCTAAAATAATATACAAGTGAAAGCGAGAGATAGTGTTTTAAATGTATTCGCGCACGTACATATACACGGTAAACCAGTGAAATAAAACGAACGTTAAGACAAATTTTATTCGCATTTTATAACATCAAAAATACGTACAGAACACCAGAATGAACTGATTGTGAGTGCGAGGGCTCGCATATTTATTTGACGAGATTTTCACTAGCAGTCCATAATTTCTGTGCAATTTCCTCATTGATTTCTGACTTTGGTATCCAGTGCTCACAATCACGATAAAATTGACCTGTTTCTTCCCTGACTTTTCGGGATAATGCACAGTGTAAAATTGTTTGCACGCCCTACAAAATGAATTGGAGCAAGACAATCATTAAAATGATAGCCATTGGCATTCTTGTTTATAACCAGATAAATAATATTTAAACTTTTCAAACTTACTTGTCTGGGAGTACGCATGAAAACAAATGCTACTGGTATCATCAAAATGTACTGCTTCCATGTTAAATCTGAGTATCTAGCAAGATCAGTTTTTACCCAACCAGGACAAAGGGCATATGTATTAACGCCGGTTCCTTGCAACCGATTTGAGAGTTCCTTTGCAAATAACAGATTTGCAAGTTTGGAGTTGCCGTACGGGTTAACTTTTGATTTCAGGGGATCTTCGTTTTCTAGCATTAAATCGGAAAAGTTTAGCTTCCCTTTATCGGACAGTCTTGAAGCTACTACGACAATTCTGCAATTCGACATAAAAATACCGTTTCTGATTCAAGAAGTAAAAATATGTATTGCAAACATCTAAAACAAGTCATACCTGCTAGGGGCAGCCTGTTTAACCAAATCCAACAGCAAATTTGTCAACAAGAAATGACCTAGATGATTAACACCCAAATTGTACTCGAACCCCTCCTCCGTTTTCATTTGTTTCTTCAAAGGCACAAACACCCCAGCGTTGTTGATCAAGATATCAATTTTATCAAACTGTTTACGAAAGCTTTCAGCAAACTCGCGGATAGACTTTAAAGATGCCAGATCCAAACGCATGGTCACCTATAATGAACATATGCAAATAAGCTTCCATTAAAAAAATAAAAACGTAAACAGCACAATACTTTGCCGTACACGGTCATTAAAATAATTTTGAAGGTACCAGGTCTCCCGAGTTTGGCACTCGCTGCCGAATTTCAGCTACAACCCTTTCGCTAAGTTCGACATTTCTAGACGCCTACAACGATGAAAGGAAGGAAGGAGGAGTATAAATGGTGAGTTTGCAATTAAACAAAACAAATATATGTGGTTTCTGATTTACATAATGCTAGATTAACTACATAAGTTATGATCACACCAGTATCACTTTAGCTCCTCTTCGTGCCATTTCATAAGCCGCCTCCTTCCCCAACCCTGAATTCCCTCCAGTAATGAGAATCTGAAAACAAAATTACACAACAATAATTACAAATCCTAGAGCTGACATCGTCAATAGCACTCATACTCATTCCCTCCCTACCTATATACCGGCTACTTTTATGACATTTTACTACCCATCTTGGCCATCTTTCTCCTTCCTATATTTTATCTGTCCTTAGTCCTTATCCTTACCACTTTTCCATTCACATTGTCTTCGGCAGACTCATCATGAACTCCAAAAGAGCGAGAAAACATTTTTCGGCATACCCACCCAGTTACGCAAACCGCAGCTCCAATATACCCTAAAGTGGTTAGTAGAACCATAACAGTTTCTCGCACGTCACAAACAAGTGATTCTTCCAAAAATCCTTATGAGGATGATAAGATAACTAACTAACTGATTAGCTAAGAATTCTTGTTCACGGCACGACTCACACAAACAAACACAACTGGACAAAATGTAAAACCGTCATGCCATCATCATCATGTCCACAACACATGTCCATATTCCTCCACAAAACTAGGTTGGTTGTTTTCGTTTTCTTGCAGAAAACACCAATATGGTTGCACCTGTTTCTCAGCTGCTTCTGCTGCACAAAATAATATTATGCTCATGTGCTGATGAAATGTGAAAAAATAGGAATTTGACTGTGAATTTGGTTGAGTTGAGTTGAGTATCATGAAGTATGACATGTCATGTCTAAAAAAAGACTTAACAAATTAAACATCTTTTCTTTTCATGCAGAAACAACGAGAGTTTTTAATAAAATTGAACGAACCATTATTATTATTTGGCTTATTTGCACATTCGAGAGGAGCTCAAGCTCAAATATTATTTCATAATATTCTGTTAATTAATTTTATGCACATGCAGGCATATTTACATGTTTATTTAGCAGAAGGATATTATTAGTAAGTATTGTGTTGTGCAGCCAAAGTGTGATGTTGCATTGCATTGGGTTTGGGTCTGTCTGTAGGTTTTCTTACAAACGAACAAGTCGCTCGCTCTCTTGCCAAAGTTTCTTTGCCACATCTTCCTTCAACTCAATCCTGGATTTTGGGTCCCAAGATCCACAGTTTTGATACATTTGACCGGATTCATTTATCAGGTTTTTACTCAAAGCGCAGTACATAGTTGTCGCTGCACCCTACAAATAGCAAAATGCATGATCTTAACATTATTAATCTGAACTAAAAGGTAAGCACGATGCATGGTGTATGCACAAATTAAAAGAAAAATACTGTACTTCTTGTGGAGATTTAATTAGATAGTAGATCAAGGGTCTGAGGGGCGTGAGTGCCCAAATCAAGGGACCTTTCAGGTATCTTCCCAGTTCAGTGTTTACCATTCCAGGGCATAAACAGTAGGTCCTTACTCCAGTACCTTGCAGCCTTTTTGCAAGCTCCTGACTGAACAGAGCATTCGCAAGTTTGGAATTGCAATAGAGGGGATTCACAAGGTCTGAGCCTTTTACAATCTTTTTCTCGCACATGAGATCGTCGAAATCAATAGAGCCCCACGTGTGTGCCATAGAACTTAATGTTACAATCCTGTAATTAGAATAGGATTCACTAGTAATTTCTTGGATTACATCATAATATGAGGGATTTGCTTTTCCCAGAAAATATACTTCGTACCGACTTGGAGCAGCTTTCTTCAAAGGCTCTAATAGCAGATTTGTTAGGAGAAAATGTCCAAAGTGATTTATACCCATATGAATTTCGAAACCTTCGGCGGTTTTCTTTTTGTCTTTGGGAGGACTCATGACGCCAGCGTTATTTACCAAGATATCAAGTCTTTCATATTTCGACTTGAATTCTTTAGCGAATCTTCTCACTGAGTCTAAAGACGCCAAGTCCAGCTCCATGCAAATCTGTGGGAGTAAAAATGTTGTGTTGTATTCAATGTTTTAGAAAGTGGCAAATTTTTAGAATGGCAATTTAACTAGAGCGATGTGATATATTGTCATAATCGCACTTACGAGTTGCCCCCGTGGCGTTTCCTGTCGAATCCAAGTCATAGTTTCCTTTGCCTTTTCCATATCTCTACACGCTAAAATCACATTTGCATCTCGGGAAGCAAATTCCAACGCAGTGGCACGTCCAATCCCTGCATTCGACCCTGTGATTAAAACCGTTTTTCCTTTTGCACTTATTTCGTTTGTTCTATCTACAGAACCCCATTTTCTCCTTAAAATCCAACGAATTAATGTTAGCACACCGAAAATCAGTGCAATGTACCGAATCAAAGTAGCCCACATTGTCTTAATTTAAAATTAACCCGAGGAAACTTTACAAAAGACTGACTCAAAGTCAGTTTCCGTGCACACACGCTCGTTTATTTGCTTGGGGATGTTCACGGAATGACCAAAGCCACTCGATAAAATTTTGACCATTGATGGACTGTGATTTGTCCGAGAATGAGAATGACCAAAATTTTAATACGTTCGCACTTGAACGTTTATCCACTTATACTCTGGAAAAGCGTGAGCTTTCACACGGGCCACATACAAAAGCTTTATGCCTAGCTGGACTACGACTGATTATGGTAAATGTAAACAGGTATGTATGTACTATGACTTCGCGTGAGTAGTGTGACTAGGTATATATTTTATACATATGATATGATGATTGCGTATATACTACGAGTCTTAGAATAATTATATTGTCACACATTGAAACTTCGGACTTTTGTATGGTACATAGTACATATTATGCATAGCTTCTGTCCTTCAAAGATAACGAAAGTTAAATGACAAACAACCTGTTTGCTTTTTATGCATCAATCGAATACTATTCTTTCATTTAGTCATAAAATATTATCACACAGTTTTTATTACACATTCACCAAATGCTTACCGTGGCGTGGAACAAACTTAATTGCAGCAAAGTATGACATTGCAATTGTGCGTACTTATGTTGAAATAACCAGAAATTATTACGCAGCTGAATCGTAGATAGATGCTTTTAGTTAATTTGTTTGTCTGCCTGCGCACGAGATAACTTTGATATCGCTCGAGTGATTTTCTTCAAACTTCGTGTGGACATTTATTGGAGACCAAGGAAGCTCCGGGTTGAATTTGACCCCAATCGGATCACAGGGGTCGGGGTGGGGGTAAAAAATGTGTCACATTAAGTGACATGCTTTTTAAATTGCCAAATTTTTTATTGCATGAACTTACAGTGGATTTAGAGAGAACCCTGATATGGTCACTCAAGGCGCCATTGTAGACGCCATTGACATCTCTATCGATATAAACGTTCAGGCGTTCAGCTACGCAATTTCCATAATGTTTTAACATGGCTAGTTTGATTTGTTTCTTGAAATTATCAATATATATCCTCAGAGATTTCAATTTTTATCCTGTGTCAATTCAAATGATGTATACAACAAACTCCATGATACCAAATTGAAGAATTTAACTGATATCAGTCTCATTGTCTCATCCAAATTGACACTTTCTATAATAGCACCCCTAAACGTAAAGTTCATGACTCAAGCCGAGAATTTTTGAAATGTAAAACAGGTAATATATGAAGGGTAATATAGGTAGGTAGGTATATTACACGAAATGCATTCTCTGAATGTGGATTTTATGTAGTTTGTTTCAACTTTCCACGTTTGACATTTTCCAAGCTAAGCACATCTGAAGCGATATGCGAATGTCATATTCATAAGTCAGGGAATATGAGGTGATCGGATGAAATCGTTTGGTGAGATATTGGTTGCATAATTGCCATCCTCGAACTAATTTATGTTTTTGGATTCCGTACAATTTCTTACCCAACGTTACTACACTATGAAAAGAACCAGAAAAAGTAAAGTTTTTCGCAGTATTGCAAATTGCAACTTCCGCTACTGGGAACAAGTGTAAGCAAACCAAACCGGGCTTGTTTTGTTCCACTAAAAGTTATTAAACTAGAGCACAAATAAATCCATTTCAACTTTGAATACCCTCCTGCAATACGTGTGCTATTGTCATCCTTACTGTCCCGTTTCCCCCGGGTTTCCTCCACACCAACTTTCCCCCATATCAATTTTTCCCTATGTTTGTTTTTCTCCCGAACCTTTTTTCCCTCATTTTGATACTCCAAGTTTGGTGAATATGTTGAGCAAGTCAATCAGGCTCGTGTTAAATATTTATTTACGTAGCAGTAGCATTCCAAGAATATTAAATGATAATGATATTAATGATTAATGCACAAAAGTTATTTATTTCGATATAATGAAAACAATTTTAACTAACACATCATCCATAATATACCGATTTATTGCACAACGATTCATATACTTTCGTTCTATATGGTTTCTTCGTTTATGGTTCTTTTAATCATTTTCAGTCAGACACCGTTTGTTTTAAACATTTAGATCAGTCATCATGATAAAAATCTTGAGCTGGTATGAATTCTAAATTCAAGTCTTTAGTTGGAAAGAAAATGTATCGGCTGTCGTAAATGACATACTCCATCAGGCATCATAATCGCAAATCACAACAGAATGTAACATAATGTTACCTATATTATATGTAAGGTAGGTAGTTCCTCATTCACAGGGAAACTTCATTTGCAAGCATTTTTCACTTTCGTCCCACAGTCTTGCAGCATCAGCATCAGTCAATTTGAAGTCTGCTTTGGGAGCCGGCATGAGAACATCATCAGGAAAATAATGCTTGTCAGAAGTCCATAGATCACAATTACGGTACATAAGTCCAGATTCATAGGCACACTTTTTTGATAAAGCACAATACAAAATAGTTTGGCACCCCTGCAAGTTGAGTATATCAGGAAACAAAGTGATTTTGATTGCGAGCGTGAAGTCTACATAATCAAGATGGATGTTAAAGCAATTATTTAATTATTTAACCAACCTGACGTGCTGTCTTCATCACGATTGTAATTAACGGCGCAAACACAACGAGAACATATAAAGGAAGTGTAATGTATCTGTTTATATTTGTTAATACATTTCCAGGACATAATGTGTAAACATGAACACCCGTCCCTTCAAGACGCTTTGCAAGCTCCCGTGCAAATAAGACGTTGGCGAGTTTTGAGCATGCGTATTCCGGATATTCCCTCCATGATTCCAATTTTTGCTTTGTGTTTTCCAAATTTAAATCATCAAAATCCAAGCATGCGGATTTATATACTCCTGACGAAACTATTACAATCCTAAAGCGCAAGGAGTAAAAGGCAATTAGGAGACGGATAAATTACAAAATCAAATTATACCTCATAATACGTAGTTACTGTGAAGTTTAAAACCTGCTATTTTCAGCATTCTTTAGCAAGGGAAGTAAAAGGTTTGTCAACAAGAAGTGTCCAAGATGATTGACACCAAAATGAATTTCATATCCATCAACCGTCTTTTCGCGTTTATTCGATGGGACCAACGTTCCGGCGTTATTAATGAGAATGTCGATTGTATCATAGGACTGAATGATTTCATGGTAAAATTCCTTCACAGATTGAATAGATCCAAGATCCAGTTTCATGGGAATCTTAACACAATTTTACATCAACGTTATATATGCAGTAAGGTTATTTGCAAAAGACTATGAAATCTAATATATAAAACGTGTGAATTACACGCACGCGTCACACAGTATGATGCGTAACACTTACCACTTCTCCAAAGAAAGTTTTCTTCCTTATATCCACAACAAGTTGTTTCGCTGCTTCAAGAGATCTTGCTGTTACGATTACACGTGCATGTCTATATAGTTTCAAGTTGCGACATTGCAGCATGTTAAATTGATCGGTTCATGAAATGAAATATAATATATCATAAAACATTAAAAAATATTCCATGCTTCCATACTTGTTGATTTTCCAAGTTCTATATCGAACATGTATGAGCATTTTAATTAACATAGCGAGTATAGGTAGGTATAAAAATATTACCGGTCAGCCAGCTCAATAGCAGCCTGCTTTCCAATACCACTAGATGCGCCCGTTATAATCACTGTTCTTCCTCTGACATCTTCTTCATTTAAACGATCTGAGCAGCCCCAATGCTTTTCGAGCAATTTTCGAATCACATAAATAACAACACTGAAAATTGTGATTACAAATAAAATTCCAGTGAGGAACCCCATCTCATAGTGTATTTTAACGGGGGAACCACGTGGAAATGCTAATTTTTGATACAGTATGTGCGCAAAAAAATCAATATATCAGATCCTTTTATCCGATTTGCAACATCCTTCCAACAATTTTCAGTAAGTAAGCTAGTACAAACAAAATATAAACTGCGCAAATATTAATAACTATTACTTAATTTCAAAGCACAGCAAGCTATCCCTCAAAACTAATATCCGTCCGAATATAAATCATGGTGATGATTGTATATATGTGCTTGTGAGAAGGTACAAACAAACGCCAAGGTATTCAGGTATTTCACATTTTGAGACTGACAACCAATCTTAATTCCCATCTATCTTTTGGTGTTCACAGTTCACGTCATTGTCAATAGCTTCATCTCCATCCATTCATGCAACTCTATAGGAGTTTTTGGGCTTATTTAGAGAATTTAAGCATCCGTACATACATAAAGATTTTGTTTGGATACGGATTGGTCTGGTCTACTAAACTGTAGTAATAAGTACATAATGCGTATACCATAAGTAGATATTAGGACTGAGATATGCATATATGGGAGGCTTGCCTTGCCTTGCTAGACAAAATAAGGTGCATATATGCATACATAAGTCAGTTTAGCCTTGACTTTACTTATTACTTTTTATTACGTACCATTGAACTGATGACTTTTATTTGGACTTGTGTGTCTTTCGTGCAAGCCTGTGTTTTGTACACCTCCAAATCGTGCACATGGTATACAGCAAATCCCTATCTGTTGTGAGAGTGGATTGCTGATAATTACAAATAACTAAAGTACTTGAACACACAGGACTTACTTTCAGATTCAACACCTTACCCCGCTCACATATAACTGTTAGAATTGCACATTTTTAGACCAAAAACATCCATAATGATTAGCGCAACGCGTACCTGAATTTTTCTTGAGATAAAATGGAAAGTTGAATCTTGGTAACAGCTCATCGTTAGTCTGACAAACGTGAGTGCAAACAATTCGCAGATGGATGAGTCAATCACAATTGTATCTCACGTAAAATTAGTAACAAGCATGCAATGCAACACAAATCTTCACCATACAATCAGGAATGATTTAGCAATATTTCTGAAAAGACATGCATGTTACTCGTAGAAAAACAATTCAAAGCTTATCATTTGCGTCTCTTCTCTTTTAGGGCTAGATAAGATGGATGAAAAACACAATTATGATTCATATTAAATCATAAGAAATGTGGACTACCTATTTGGATACACAACTGAATGCCTTGTGCCTAGTTTCATCCTTGATTTCTAAATGAAGCGTAATATGAGGATTTTGTTCTCTGTAAGCTTCTCATCTCATTTATATAATCGCATTTATGAATTTTGGATCTTTAAAATCAACGACATAAAAATGTAAAACAAAATATTCCAAATATAAACTATGAATTTCATTTTTCATCATTATCATGATGAATAGACCGTCAATCATCACCCGAAGAGCTCGAAGAATTTTAAAATCAACGACATAAAAATGTAAAACAAAATATTCCAAATATAAACTATGAATTTCATTTTTCATCATTATCATGATGAATAGACCATCAATCATCACCCGAAGAGCTCGAAGAATGAAAAAATTTAAACAATATTCCACATACCCACACCACTCACCACATTCAATTCCATCCTCATTCTTGTAACCTGCAATACAACCACATATATTATTTGCATGCCCTTTTTGCTCTGTCGGCATTTGCAACTATAAAAATGTGCATTTTCGTCACATTATTTTTAGCTGTTATACTATATTTACACCTGTGGCTAATTATTCCACCTGTCACCTGTGAAAATCTTCATACCATGCTCATATTCTGATGACTTCTGATGACCCATTCGTACTGGAATGGAGACATTCTTCAACAATGATGTTTTATGCAAACAAGTTGTGCAAATATTTTGGCGTTGTGTGTGCATGTACATGCAAAAAATGTGCAATCTGTAAGTAAGTCAACACGAGTCCCCATATTACCATAGCCTTCCGCAGAATCCCATCAGCGCGAACTGTAATCAAACAGTTCCATATTCCATATTATATAGTTGGAGGAATTCTATATCATCATGTCTCATGTCTTCGCTTCGGCCTCTTTTTTCCACCTTCATGTGGTGCAGGTGCACACTTTCATCTTCACATTACATTACAACCATCACCATCGTCATAAAAAAATATTCTGACCTTCGTTTCCTCGTCGGATCGGATTCGTGTGATTTTAAGTGCATGGTGGTGCATGTGTGTTTTTGTGATTATTGTGTGCAATATTTATATATTAGCTTTTATTACGGGGGTGGTGGTGGGTGCTGCTAATGGGATAGTAAAAGTTTGGGAATCGCCGATCGTGCCGGATTTATCCATGTTTTATTCTTATTGGTACACACGTTATATAAAATGTGATTAAGGAAAAAAGTTTTGATTAATGGCTGAATATGTAATAAACTTATAGAGTTAGCAAGGTGCACAAACAAATAATGCTGAACGAACGTGTACTCTAAAAAAAAGTTTATGATTTGATTGTAATGTAATGTAATTTATTACAGAAAGAAAAACACAAAAAAGCCAACAAGGTTTATAATATAGTATAGTGAGCCTAAGTCAAAAATTATGAACTCTTGTCGGGCTTGCAAACTTAATCCATGTGAAGGTTTCGGTTTTGTCACCATTTTCTAACAAGAAAGGATTATGCACAACACAGTAATTTGTCCTATGAATAAATCGATAAATTCAAATGGAATAATTATAGGCTTTATTTGCGGAATCAAAGAATTACTAATAATCATATTAATAACATTAAAATCGTCTACATGACATATATTTAGGAAAGGCGTTGAAACATATGACATATCTAATAATAGCCTTTAAAAGTTTTAAAATATTCCCCAGTTTCGATCGAAAATGATCGCTTAACCAGCTTACGGTTCTTACATTAATAACATCAATTTAAAGTTTTAATAAGGATTGAATATAATGTAGTACATTACTAATCACTATCAAACCACAAGTTACTGGATAGTTTTAGTGATTTCATAAATTTTACTAGGAAATGAAGTATTAAATACATTTTAGCATAAGGAAAACGAAAAGAATCAAAAGTTGAACTTGAAGGATCGCCAAAGTAAGCAGACTCACCCCAATACCTAACATCACGAGCAGTGATGATTGGTTGCGGATACTCAACAAAATTACCGCAGCGCACGGTGGAACTATGCACACTTTGTGTATGCATTGCGTTAGCGTCTACCTCCGTATTTGAAGTTGACTCGAAGAAGGTACTTGATGTTGACCTGGGCCACGTCATAAACAATGTACCTGAAATAACAAAACAACCAAAATCAGACATTACATTCCCTTTCTTCTTGTAATGAAGCTAGTTTACCGCGTTTAAACTTACTCATTGTACAGCAAGGCAGAATTCTGGGTTTTAGATTTAGTTGGTTTCCCATACGGAACCATAACACCATCCGGGAAAGTGTAAGTTTCATTAGGATCTGGTTCCGTTTGTCCAAGACCTTTCACACTATGATTATTTGCAGGTGGCTTCGTAATAGAATCCTTAGCTTGCTTTAGCTCGTGCCTGAAATTTAGGGGTAGTTTCAACAATGCGCGTTGAGTTTGACCAAATAAAACGAAGCCACAAACTACTGAAAGTATTCCTTAGACTTACATGTCCCCCAGAGCCACTTCACATAATAACAACAATCCAGTAGAATTATCTCGTGAGCTGTTACAATAGTTTGCAGATTTCGACACCATATCTATATACATAGAAAATGTGTGGAACTTATTCAAATCACTTAGAATACAAAATTCATTTCCTACGACTACAATTCAAACGACAATGTACTTATTTTTGGTGAAAGCATTGTTAGACCAAAATATGTAACTGCGTATACCTGCAAAATAAATGCCTTTTCCAAACATGTAACCCGTAACGGGTGCTTCAGGTGGGGCAATGCGTAAACCCTTGATTAAAAATTAAATTGGTTAATCATCTCTTAAAGAAACTTCGACCACTATGATACTGTTAAAGTTAACGGTTATACTTTGCAGAATGTGTTTAAAGTACCTGAGAAATAATACCAGCAAAATTGGTTATCCGAGAACCGTGCCACAGAAGGCGTCGATTATGAAGATCCTTAAAAGAGCCAAAGCGCTTATTTTCCCCGTTCCGAATAACCTTAAACACCTATTAAATGTAAAATGATTAGTCACAATAATTACAAATACGAACTCGATATGGTTTGCTTTGTAGCTTGCATACCAAAGCCTTATTTTACAAATTACAAATTCATCTATGCTACTACAGAGTTTAATTTACAAATACTATGTAATCATTGAGTGTCTTAGAATACCTGATCAATCTCAAGACCATAATTGGAATGTGTTGGAGCGTGAGTGTTTTGCAGATACTTATTAATAATTTTGAACTCCTCTGAATGTGCTTCCAAAATATCGATTTCGGCATTTAATGTTTTATAATGCGAATCCACAGAGCTAGTTCCACCTTTATCCCCTTGCGCAAGTAGTTCATAGGCAATCTCAATTTCCATTAGATTATCCAGCATTTCAATTTTAGCCTAAACAAACAAAATTTTAAAATACATTAAATAAATTATGTAAAATATATCATTAGTGGCATTCCATAGGCAAAACGAACTAATGACCCATACCTTTAATAAATCATCGTTATCTAAAAGTGGCGGTGCTTGGGTTCCAAAATTATGAGGGATTAGAGTATAAAAGCGATTCGACACATCAGTGATTAAACGCTTTAGCTTTCTTTCTTCCGTCTCTTTGCTTCTTAAGTTCAAAGAGTCCGTGAGTACAGAATACGCTTGGAGTAATTGTTTTCTACTGATTTTGCCTAATGGCATTTTCTCCACATCGAGCTGTTAATATAAATACGATATTAGGCATCAGTATTCATTTACATACATAGGCCTTACTCAAACTCAACTAACCTCAAACTCCAGTAGCGTCTGTTTCATTATGTCAACGTCGAAAATTAACGATATTAAGGATTGAACAGGCAGTGGAAGATTAGAAGTGTCTGCACTTGGAATCAGTTTTTGATGCTCTTCTTTCTAAATTTTAGAAATTCGAATTAATTTAGTGGAATATATTCTGTGATACATGGTTTATCGAATGCTGAATATAGATACCATTAGCCTCTCAAGGAAAAATTCTAACCTGTTCGTACTCAATATCCAAACTGATGTACTTGCCAGGTTTCTTCACAAACTTTCTACCCCAAACATTACCAGTTTTCTCAGTATACTTTTCACAGAACAAGTCGATAGCGTCTTGTTTGCTTGGCTGTTCATCAGTCCGTCGATCACCTATTGAAGTTCCGATACGACCATACGCACGGAAAACGTGATAACTAAAACAAATAAACAGAGAATTTGGCATGCTAACTCGTAATAGCGCACCAATGTTTGTTTAGGCAGGATAAGACCAAAGTGTAAAAGGGGCCACGTACCTTTTGGGTGGCCTGTCTGACTCAATGATCTGCATTTTATAAAACGAGTTCAAACCATCCTCCACGCTCGTATGGTTCAGCACATAGTTGTAGTACAGTTTGCCTTCCTGTGGAATCCAATTTCGATAATAATCAATCAATACATAAGAAATTTGTAGATATTCTATTTATTCATTCATTATAAAACTTATAAATACTTTCACCTTGTAAATATGGTAGGGTCCGTTGTCTAACCCCGACTCAGGATCAATAACAGCTCCATCCTTCAATTTTAATTTCAAAGACGAAGATGTAGAACTCTCAAACATCTCTGTAATACAAGCATTTAAAAAAATATTATAAATTGTGTCGACACATTTTGTGGAAAATAAATATTATTACGTAATAATGTAATATGTATTTCGCAAAAAGGAAATAGAAATAATACAACGATCACTACTACTGCTAATCTCTCTCATATTAATATAACTATATACATAGAAATTAAAATTAGCGAAATCGAATTTACAGATTCGGACGGAATTTACATATATATTATACGAGTGTCTGTCAGCCCCGTATCTGTCTGTAGAATCTTCCTTCAAATTCTACAGTCATCAGAAGGCTTTTTCTTATTGGAAATGTAGTGCCAGTTAACAAATGCCCTTTACATCAACTGGGTATGGAATTTCCAATATGCTACTTAAGTTTTTAATCTAACTAAAATATTACGGAAGCACATACCTCTGCGTTTTACTTTCGGTTTTTCAAATTCCTCGTTAAGTGTTTTCAGACGATTGTGAATGTCAGCCACCCAGTCACACAGTAAATGTTCCTTCATTTCATCTGCTAGCTTATAATTTAGTTCTTTCAACTCTGTTATGAAGTCTGTTGATACAACTGGAACGCCATACTTCTTAGCTCTCTGAATCTCTTTTGAATCTTTTTTGAATTCGTCTAGTACGAGATTAAAATTCATACCCACAATTTTATAAAACTACATTTGATATTCCGGATCGCACAAAAACTATTGCCATAAACTATCAATACCTGGCGTTGCCACAATTGCTGCAATTTTAGCTGAACACTTAGTAGTAATGCTTCCACCAAACTGTTTGATTTTTTCTTCCATTTTTGCCTTTTTATCAGATTTGACACCACAAATCATTAGTATAAACCCTTCAAGAGGATTTTTGTTAATCTTGGGTCCCCTAGAATTAAAGTAAATATATCAATTTAGTAGTATAGGCATTGTAAGCCTATTCGAGTCGTTCATTCGGTATCACAATAGAATTACTGTTGCTGGGAAGAAGGTCCAGGTCCGACTCGTCCTTTAACTGGAGCAGCATGTTTTGGAATTACGCGAGTTTGAGCTTTAAAGGTGTAGCTGGTACTACAATAACATTGACATTAGTTTTAGTTAAATACAAACAATATGCGATGACGAATTAGGGTGCATTTGTACAACAACATTAATAGTGCACAAATTCTTACAAGACAGGGTGCTCTCTCAAATCATTTGGTACTTTGAACGGAACTCTTTCAGCATCGCCGTCTAGTGCATAGCCACATTTAGTGAACTCGGATATATATCCCGTGCACTTATAGCCTACTCCGCTCCTGTTATAAAAATAGTATTTTAATAAAAAAGAACCTCATAAATATCTTTAGTAAAAACCTCTGAAGTTTGCTCTTACATGTACATGAATTGACCGTCTTTACAATCTGCACACTTTTTCATAGCTCCAAATGTCATTATGTCAGACACCAAATCAAGTAACTGCAACCGCGTGAACAAAAGATTACATAGATAATATCACAGTTTCAGATTGTGTGAAATTAAGTATGTTTAGAGAACAAGTGCCAACAAAAACTTCAAGGCTCTGATAAAACGTACTACAATTACAATACTATAAACAGTAAATATTAATTAATCATTACCGCTTTGCGGTCTTCTGGAACAGTTTGCTTGTTTGATGATAAAATTTGTATCAGCTGTGACTTTTTCAAACCACTCTCAATGGCGTCTCGGTAAGAATACATTCGCTTGTTCTGATTACGAATCACATCTTCTTCAGAAAGTTCACCCTTTTTCTTGACTTCAGTTTTGGCTTTCTTCGCAGGCGTTTCATTAGCGTTGCCATTTTCTTCTAATTTTCGCTTCCTAATTACGGAAGTAAACCGAAAAACTTATCTTTCTTATTTTTGTTAATTAATAATAATATTTAGTAATTTCAGAAATCTTGCGTAAACTAACGACTTAGCAATGACAGGAAGTTTTTGCTTCACCGTCTTTTGGTCATCCCTATCTAAGTCTTTGAATCCTGGCAATGATTTATCGCTTGCGGCTTCAAAAAACTCAATTTCCTCACGAATCTTTGCGAAACAATCCAGGTGATGCCAGCGATCCTAGGGGAGACAAAAAACTCTTGACACGCTACTAATAAAAAGCAAGTGGTTTCATAATGCATAATTCTTGTCACATACCATGCCAGTTGCTCCCCCATACAAGAGAGCTCTTTCAGATGTGAAGTCCTTCTTTGATATACGCACGGCACCTTTAGGAATGTATTCCTCACATGCCACGCAAGCGCTTTTCGCAGATTTCGCGTATTCTACTCGGAAATCTGAATCTCCAGTTTTAACGCCCTTTGATTTGCCCTTACCAGAGCCAGAACCACTTGATCCAGATCCAGCAGACGTCCCTCCACCTCCTACAGATATATGAGCAACAACACTTAATCATATCTGCCTACACATCAATTACTACTTCATAATTCCACGATCATGATAATAATGATATTGACAAAGGAGAATCAGCATGAAGCAAGGAATCATGGAATATGTACCTAAAGTTTTCTTAATCATTTCCTGGTCATCGTATCGAAGGGATTCAAAATCTTGAATGTCTCCAACACTGGGTGGCCGATGTTTATTAAAGAAGCAACTTGAATGGAACCAGTGGGCGTCTTTGCCGTCATGAAAGCGAGACTTCAAATCAAATATTGACAACGTTTGATCCCATTATATTTAAGCCACGCGTGTATTAAAATTAGCTATTGTCACTCGTCATTCATATATGAACTCATAATGTTGTCTGTTATTAGTAGGGGAAGAGAAGGCCTTCAAATAATAAAATAAACTAAAGTAAATTAACTTGATCATACCTGAACCATTACTGCCAATCTCAAAGTCCCTTTTTCTATACAAGTCTTACAGGCTTTACAGCCGGCACGGCCTACGGACATCAATAATAATTGATAAATTATAATTAAAGACATACAAATTCATGATTGACTAGCAACTCAAGACTCAACTCGAGAGGAGAGGAGAACCAACCCAAATAAATCACCCAAATAAATAAATCAACTGTAAATGACTTACCCGATTTCGCATACTCAGCCTTAAAAGGTAGCGATGTCGCCATTTTGTTCTATCACAAAATTTCAACCGTCAACACTGATTGTGAGGGATGCGGATGGGATGACTGGGACTGGACAACGACAACCCTTTTTTCACCTTTCCGACCGAAGAACGAAGTTCCAAAAAAAATGTTCTGTCTGCTGAATAGTACTCTCAATCGATCCTCCCTCCGACATCCGATTGACGATCTCAGCAAAAACAATGAACAAACAAACAACTGACACGAATGAACACAAATGGACACAACAAAACCGGATGTAACAGCGTGAGTGAGTCAATGAGTCAGTAAGTATGACAGATGAATTACAAGCATTTATGTAATTAGCAAAAACCCAAAACGCCTTTCTTCCTAGCTCCTCCTCCGTGTGCCGTGGGGGTTGCTCCATCCAATAATACACTAATTTCAATTTCCTTTCTGGGCTGTCCGTTTTCCTTTACCAAAACACCAAAAAGGGTAGAGCCTGTCCATATACATACATAAACAACAACACACACAACATACAATTTTGGTATTAAAAACAACACATGTCATGTATGTATGTCACACTAAAACGTACAAAAAATATGCAAAGGTGCTCTAAATATCGTCACATTATTCATTTTATTCACCTTTCTCTCTCCTTTTGATTGTGTTCTTCGTCGAGCACGTAGTTTACTTACGAGTGCGTTTGTTAGTGAGTGAAGTGAACGGATATGGATTATGGAATGGATTATGGTGTGTGTGTGGTGTGTGGATTTGTGGATGAAATGAAGGTGAATTGTGAGCCGAAACAGAAAGAAAGGAAAAGAAAGGAACGTCGTCTCAGCAAGAAACTCCGGATCCGCATCCGCCAAAAATCATTAGCTGAGGTGATACGACGGGGCACTGTGACACACTTTGTTTGTCTTTGTGGAGCAGCTATTATTATTGCAGTAGTAGTAGTGTAGTATTTATAGTTAGTTAGTTTAGTAGCATACCTAGTACATAGTCGTAGGGACCGGACGGTGTAGAAGAGTTGTGAGTTGAGGGAGGGAGGAGTCGGGTCGGACGGAGGAGAAAATACTCCACTAAATCTGTAGAATTTGTAGTTTTGTTGGTGCAATAATTTGAGGGGTTGGGGTACGAGACTTAAGAGGTATTCCCAGAGCTTTTATTTACAAGGCTACCGAAAGGTAGGATGACTATAGTAGTACAATAGTACATATATTTCACATTTTCATCCTTGATTTCTAAATGAAGCGTAATGCGGATGTTTTCTCTCAGTAAGCGTTCTCACTCATCTCATTTATGTAATCGCATTTATGATTTTGGAT
>JAANSN010001063.1:10505-39333 GCA_036850665.1 Dicranocentrus wangi | reverse complement strand
TTTTCTCAAGACATTGAAAAAAAAAGATTGTTGTTCCCTGCCAAACTTTATATCGTCATATCATCATCACCCTGCCTGACGTGACTTTAGCATTCCCGTGTAAACGTAAATATACGAGGATGGCAGGTAATAACCGTCAAAAATCATGATGGAGCATGAAGGGGGTCAACAGTAATAAGCGGCTTTTCCCGCACAGTCGAGTCGCGCAGTCGTCTTTACCTTGTCCGAACTTTAAGAGTGGGGCCGGTTTTTATTGCAAATGAAAAGTGGACAAAATAAGTATACCTAGATAGATAGAGAGTCGCGTCTTTAAGTCTACTCTACTCGTCGTCCACCTGCATCATCCTCATCATCGTCATCATCATCATCATCCTCCTCCTCCTCATCCTCTCTGAGAAGAACATTATTATGCTAGATATAAGAATGCAAAAGGGAGTCTTTTCTCTTTAAAATTATTATTATATTTTTTTTTCTGGGTCAGTTGTTCGTGACCATGTGCTTTTCCTCTGTCTGTTCACTGTTCATCATCACATCATCCACCTCGGCTCGGATGATGCTGACTTGATGAGTGAGTAATAAGTATCCTGAGCAGAGGCAGATCAGCAGGGTGGCAAATTAAACTACCTTTTCTCTCCGCGTCGTCGCTACTCAAACAGAAGAACGTGAGCTGTGAGTGAGCGGCTCGGTACGGTGGTATGGTGCGGCGGTGTGTGTCTCATTCAAGCTCGGAATCATTTTAGCCGTGTAACCAACCATAATTACATTATTTATTAGGATTACTATTTATTACTAGTTTTTCAAGAGAGGGATTCTAAGAAGAAGAAGACAAGGCTAGTTTCATTGATGAACTTTAAACGGAGACTTTTTGGTCTTGCGAGGGAAAGAAATGGGATATTTTTTTTAGCTGTTTCTCTTTGGCTTGCCAATAAATCCTCCCGTTTTTTGTCTTTTTTTCGTAAGAGACTTCCGTGCCTGGTATGTTTTTTTTTGTGTGCAGAATTTGTCATCTCTCTCTGTCTGTTAGTCTGCTGGCTTTTTATTTAGCAAAGAGAGTAGCTCATTTGGCGGTACCAACTGCTCCCGGTTGGCGGGCGGGCGTACTTTTAGTAGTAGTCGTAGTAGTAGTACTTGTGGGAAATGGAGGCTTGGAACGGGAAAGGGGGCCATTACAAGGAAAAGGAATTTAGATTAATGGCATGCTAATTGTCACAACTGATTAAATTGAAATGGAGCAGGAGCTGGGAGACACATGGTGACAGAGAGAGGAGCAGGGTGGCATTATCATATGATTCACACAGCAAAATCCGCCAACTTTCCTCACCACAGTCACCATATCCAACCCAACCAGCAGCAGCCCCACGCTCTTCTTTTCTTGGTCGTCGTCGTCGTCTCTGGCGTGTCTCCCAAGCATCAACTCTGAATTTTAAGGAGGGGACAACCAGTGTAGTATGTAACTAGTAACTATAAGGTGGGTATGGATATGTGGATCAAATGAAATGCAAAGTAATCCAACCATCCATTTTTGTTTTGCGTTCCGCAGGAGGCTTCATTGAGCTTTCTTTGTTGGAGTGGAGCCCAGTATGGGTCCTCCCGCATGGGAAGAACACTGAAACGTTATATGAGTGTTTTCAACTTTGCATGCAACTTTTTAACTACAGTCACAGTCACACACAGTCATTCTCTTCTGCGATGGAAAGGAATGGAATAGGCTTTTTTTACAACTTTGCCAGAGCATTATCCAAAGTCACGACGAGGACGACAGTAGTGGACAAAAAATATAAAACAACTGAAATGTCTCATATTCCCTGAAATTTCAGATTGTGACAATCGTCGTACCGTTTCTTTCTACTACATTGTTTTTGGGGGCTATGGCTCTTTCAAAGTTGACGGGAGAGAGAGTGACACCAAGAGACATCCGTTTTTTCCCTGCGGGGCCTCCTGGCAATCATTTTTTTGGAGGTTTTATCAAAGTCATTCACATATAAGTTACATCAGCCGCAGCCTTTAAATGCTTTGAAAAAATGTATATTATTTAAAAGGAGAATGAGAAGAGGTTCGTTCAGCCCGTTGTAGGTTTGGCAGGCAGTAGCAGCAGTAGTATGAATACAGTAGGATGACAGGGAAAGAGAGAAATCCGAAACGTTGCAGACATCATCCAGAGAGCCAGACTACTACACCATTATCCTTTAAAATGCCACACCGGATGTCTCTCTTTTTCCCTGGATTAAAATTATTTTTTGTTTGCCGAGAGAGAGAGAGAGAGAGAGAGAGGAAAGGGAGGAGGGAGGGAGGGTGGGAGGGGGAGAGGGAAAGAGAGCAATTTAATTTGTGATGGTTTGCATTCAAACTGCAAAGCCTCTCAATCCTTGCTCCTATGCCCAGAGTTTTTTGCTCCAAGGAAAAATCTCCAGAATGATGTGAATGTTATGCAAGGAGGTGATCTCATTCCATGGAAATTACCTTTTATTCCGAGATTATCCTCTGTCCTACTAGTGCGGAATGGGAAGCAGAAAGTTGGTTGCAGAGCAGAGCTTAAACTCCCAAAATACACATATTATATATGGGTACCTATAATATGGTTTCGCCTTGGCGGATGAGAAAACCATCTCTGCTCCATTCCAACTCTCTCAGAGAGAGAGAGAGAGTGAGAGAGAGTTCCAGCAGTTTTGCAAAACTGCACGGAGAAATATGTATGCTGTTCGTGTTTGAAAATCCAGAGAAGAACAGAGAGAAAGTGTGCGAGACTGGAGAAGACTATAATATACAGCTCGCGCTTGACTTTTCCTCGCCAGAAGAACAAGCTTGACTAACAAGAGTTGGGTTGGATTTTCCAGCAGGAATATCTCTTTTAATTCTTGGTGCAATTCGGCTTCACATTTTCCAGCAGAAAGTGTGCCTTATGGGCTTCCAGTAAAACATATACACACCTTCAACGATTGTACTAATACGATTGTCGAAAAAGGGGAAGAAAAAATGTTTTAGTTGCTCTCTCGGAGGAGGAATGAGGAACGTTGCAAGATAAGAAAAATAAATCCTATGGTCACGATGGGATTCTCTCCTCCAAACTGCTGGCTTGCTTTATCAAGTTTTTTTTTGTTATTTTATTTAGCCCAGTCATTTTTAACGAAAGAATATATATATATCCGCGCAGAGCGTGATAATAACCAAAAATTTTGGAACAGTTTTGGAACATTTGAAGAAAGTTGACGACGGGATTTACAAGTGCCTTATTATTGTTTTCTTGTTTTGCAATTGCATTGATTTGAAGATGAAAAGGGCTCATTTAAAACAATAGAATTGTAATCAACCAAGATTTGGGCTCGGGCTCTTAGAAGTCTTCTTCTTCTGCCTACAAAGTTTTTTATTTTCCCCTCTTGTTCCGTTCCGCAAATTGGAAATGCCCACTTAGGCTGACTGGCTGGCTGGGAGTAAGTGTCTCCTTCAAAAATTTGTGTACAGAAGGGTTTAGTAGTAGTACGGCCGACAAGCCGCCAACTCATTCTTTCCACATTCTCAGGATGGATGGATGTGTGCTCAAGAGGGGCACTATATTTCAAGAAACATCCATTTGCATATAAATCACTAAAGTTTTGCTAAAGAGAGTCCAAATGGAAAGGACGACTTTTAGTGGACTCCACACCACTTTAACTACTCACACACATCGCTCTCTCCCTCAAATGATCGTTTTGTTGATGATATTATTTTCCTCGTAAACAATCAGCAGCAATTTGTTGAAGCAAATAATACAAGACACACTCAACTACAAAGTCAAAAAAAAAATTAAAAAGTTTTCCCTTAGAGCAGCACTCTGCAGCTCACATTTTGCATTTGGACAAAAACTTAAATTTTTCAGGGAGGAGCTCATACGAGGACGACGAGGAGGAGGAGGAGGAGAAAAAAACTGTCGTTGAGTTGCCTTTTAATTCAAAATGTGTTTTTCTTATCAGTCCTCTCACAAAAGTCAACTTTTAAAGGGTTTTTTCAACAGGGGAATTGAGTCTGGCGTAAAGTGTACTACTAACTAAGGTATAATATCCTCCTCTCTCTCTCTCTCGCTCAGCCTGTGCTACAGACATACGTCCACATTTTTTTTATGTACTCTTCTCCCAAATTTTGTAGAAATTGGACATGATTTAGTAATTTGTAAATTGCTAATTTATGCAAAGTTAGGGAAATCATAGGGTCTTTTGTGCGCCGGGGTGTATGTACACACTCCATCCAACCAACAACAGAATGGCTAAAAAAGCGAGTATTTCTGTGGTAGAAGAAGAGAAGAAGAAGATGAAGAAAAAAAAATTATGTTTTGCTTGTTTTTCCTTTATTCTCCCTCTGATGATCTGATGATCGTCATGATGATGATGATGATGATGAGTTGAGCGAGGATAGAACTATTAGTAGGAGGATGTGATCATTGGATTTTGGCTTGACGATCAATACAAAGTTTTATTTTTTTCGAGGTAGATTCCACAAAATCCACGTCTCTTCTAATTAGCCAAGGACATTAAAAACTTGAAACTGGCAAACAAATGGTTGAATGGTTGTTGTAGTTGGGCCCCGAGGATCTCGTCGAAAATGGGAAAGCCGTGTAAAAAAACAAGCTGCTTTTTAAAGAACGCAAACGGCACGGAATAAGGCACGTCGCGTCGTCGTATTAAGTAATTTTGATGATGTTATGTAAGCATACATATGAGAATTTAACAATTGGGTTTCCGTGATTTGTGAGTTGTATGTATTATATAAAAAATCTGTAGTTTTTTTGGGGAACATAATTTACTAGACTCAAAAACATCATTCATCCATCCCCAATGGACTGCAATTAAGTGAGGAATTATGTACTCACTTGAAGCCATTTAGTTTTGCATTTTTGTGCGGCAAACTGTATAATTTGTGCAAATCAAATGATACATAACAACATATTTTTCGCGAAAAAAAAATTAGGTGGAGTTGTTGAAACAAATCAGTCACTCAGTCGTGGCAGGAAAGAGCAGGTATACATGCATGCATGTAAAAAAAATATAAACGGCTGATGATGGGAGGAGGAGGTAGAAAAAAAATGAAAGTTTTTTTTCCCCTTCAGATGAACCAAAACGTCGTCGTCGTCATCGTCGTCGTCGGCTATATCAAACTGATGATCATTCGCATGAGGTGGTAGTAAATCACCATCTAATTTATAATTCGAATACCAATCCTCACAGTTTTCTTGTTATTAAGTTAATTAAAGCAAAAAGTTGATAATATTGAAAATTATGTTATGAGTGGTCCAACACACAACATGGTTTCATGATTTCATTCATGTCTACGCAAATTCGATCCCAAACCCCAAAAGAAAGAGAGAGAGAGAGAGAGAGAAAAAAAAAGTCATGTACGAAAATGTAATGGAGTGTCGTGGAGTTATTTATCATTTTGATAATGATCGTCGAGTGGTCGTCACTTTTTTCCCTGCATATCTCTCTAATCACTTTGGAGGTGGTCACCAGCTTGTCAACGTTATCGTCGTGTAAATTGGGAAATTGGTCGAGAGACCGTTGGTTGGGCCCCGCTCAATTAGAGTCAACTTTGAAACATCGTGTGAGTTGGCCACTCTTGTACATGAACCCTTGCTTTTTGTCTCTATCGAAAGGGTAGATCAGACTCACATTCATTTTTATTATTTTACTGAAAAAAATTATGTGCTCGTGAAATCAAGTATAGGAAATTAGCACGTATATATAGCGGCCCATTTGGCAAATTTCGCAACTCTGGCAACGTGTTAACGTTTTTTATGCATATTTTAAAGGTGGATAATATAATTTTGTTTATGGTAAGAACCAGCTTTGAGTGATTTAAGGGAAATGTATGTCCCCCAGTTTAAAGATTCCTTGGATAGATAGAGTAGTTTAGTTATACACAAAAATTTTATGTGAGTTTTTTTTCGAAATGAAAATCTCATTGTGTCCAGGTTCCTCCTTCCAAAAAGAAACAATCTGACAGCGTATATATAAGTACGTACTACGTACCTCATGTGGATATATCCAACTATGACAATTTGTTTCCGTCGAATTAGCCCTTTTCTTGAAAGGCAGAAAAAACATGCTCAAATCTGCGCGTGTGGATGACTCAAAAGCTCACACACACAAGTCTAACGTGACTGTATAGTACCACTATCCTCAATCCCCCAACAACAAAAAAAGTATACGCG
The DNA here is from genome assembly GCA_036850665.1 of Dicranocentrus wangi. NCBI lineage: Eukaryota > Metazoa > Arthropoda > Collembola > Entomobryomorpha > Entomobryidae > Dicranocentrus > Dicranocentrus wangi. The sequence goes on along the minus strand of JAANSN010001063.1, from coordinate 33,155 downwards.
AGCAAAGAAATTTCTTCTTTTTTTTACAAAAAATAGCATTGCAAGTTTTGTTTGATGAGTGAGAGCAAAATCATTGCCACATTGTTTCATCTTCATCATCATCATCCTAGCATTCTACTCATCTATATGAGTTTATAAAACATCCTATCGCCTCACAACTCCACTACACATTCCTCTATAGTAATAAGATTTTCTCTGCTCCTTTCCTCCCGGTTTAAACTCTAGCATTATTCTCAAGAAAGCAGAGTGAGTCCACGAAAACCAAGACAAGAGGTGTTACAGGATAATGTAATAAACCAGGTAATGAGTGTGTCTTGGCAGCAGCCCCGGTAAAGTTGTGTAGAAAAAATTGCTCTCTCTCTCACAGCTCGCCACCAGCAGGGCTTCGACAACACCTCTCTAAAAATTTGAAAATACAACAACGAGAATAACTCCGAACATTATTATTGTCTTCCATTCCATTCAACACACACAACTCGGTCCAACTTCCCATTTTTGTTGTTTTTTTTTCTTAATTCTGTTGAGAAATCCCCTTGTCCGTGTGGGGTTGCGATATACATATCCTCGACTCCTCGATCCTCCTGGTATTCTAGTCAAGAAGACACGAGAGATGAGGAGGAAAACGTGACAAGGTTTTTCTCCCTGATGATGATGATAATGCTTTTCTGCAAATCCAACTCTCAACTCAATCACACCTCTCGCAACTCCACTCTTCTTCACTTGGGCTCCGTCTCCAATCCTTGTCGATTAAAGCTGTTAGTTTGCTTCTTCTTGTCGAGAAAAAAGTTTAATAAAAAAATATGTAGGGAAAAACAACAAAACAAAAAAAACATACTTTTACCTATACTTTTCTTCACATACGCAAGGTGTGATCATGCCCATCTTTCACGCAATCCAAAGAAGATCCAACTTTTTCCTCAACTTTTTAGTAGTAATCCTGGGTTTTTTTACCTACTTTTCATTGAGCATCTTGTACATCTACTCCTCCTGGCTTACTGACTTTATAATCATTTCATTTCCCTTGTCGTCTTCATTATACACATTCTCCCATTCTTTATGATTCTGCTGACTCTCTGAATGAGAGTCTCGCATAATATAAGTAAGTATAAGGCGATAGAGTGTCGGTTGGTCGGTCGGTCGGTTGTCTTTTTCCCTCGGCACTTCTTCTTGGTTTGCCCTTATCGGCCACGAGAATTTTGATAAAAGCAGGTTAATTAGTGATGTATACATAATTTCTCTCTGAGAACAAAAAAAAATGTGTGTAATGTCTTTTCGTGTTGAGGGAACGATAGGATTATCATATCATGGATGATCATATAGGAGCAATGACTATAATATGTTGTGTGTTTTTTTTTGTAGGAGTGCAACTCTCTTAAAGCCAGTAAATTAACGCATTTGTATAGTGATTCATGATCCATATATTATATTATTTCCTCACGAACTTCTAAGGGAAATTCATTCGGGTTGAGCAAAAGAAGGGAAAAAATGAGTGTAGTGGTATGAGAGCAGTAGCATGCACCAAAACATCATTTGTCGTGGTTTCCTTTTTGTTGACGATGATGTTGTTTTGTTGCCTTGATAAAAGACCAGTGAAGGCACGACACTATCACGACGACGACGAGCTTGCAGACAGGGCTCTAACTCTAAACATCTATAATATCCTGAATTTTCTTCTATATTGATTTGCTAACTACAAATTTGTAAAAGATTTTTGTGGAAAAATGTGTGCAATTTGTATTCCAATCTAGGAAGATTTACGAATGTATCAGTTTTCCCGAGTGGAATCGTGTTGAGGTGTGACTTGTTGACCAAAATACTTCAACAAGGTCGATCCTCTCTCGTGGCCATTTCGTCAGGCTCATAAATATGTTCTTTTTTCTTAACTATTTTTTAGCCAAGTCCATCACTGGCTGGCAGTAATACTTTTCGCTAAAAACATATATATATATTATCTTCCTAATATTGACAAAGGGGAACGGAACGATCACGAGAAGCCTAAAGAGTTACAGAGTCCTCTCTGCTGCAGCGAAAAAAAAAGTATCGGTTTCTCTTCGAAAAATTGGTGAATTTTTTTTGGTGTATTGGTAGCAAACACTGACAAGGTGATCAATATACTTAGGCCCACTAAATGGTCATGATAGGCGAGAGGGTCATAAAAGAGCTTTTGGATTTTTAATGAGCTGGGCATGCATGTCAGTAGAGTGAAGTGGTAGAGTGGAAGTGGAGTTACTTATTTAGTTGAGGTTTGAAAAACTAGTTTTTTTCATTCTTCAAAATCGAGCTCCCTATCCCCCCGCTGGGGTTTCACGATGATATTGATTTTTTATTGGGGTGTCAAACGGTCGAGCTCGTCAGGTGAAAAAGACGCCTGGTATAGTGCAGTGCAGGCCCAACCATGTACTGGGCTGGGAATCCACTGCTCCTTTTTTCTCAAATTAATACAAAAAAATTAATGATAAGACTGCAGAAATTGGAGGAGATTATTGAAAAGGGATTATGGCGGCGCATATTCCGTGATTTACTCGTGATAGCCCAAAACTATATTACATTTGAACTTCGTGAGGATATTTATTTGATCGATATGACGACGATGACGACTATGATGCAACAAGTTTCTTATTTTTCCCCCGTTGGTCGATGTCGAAGCAAAACTTTGTAAAAAGTTTTTTTTCTTTTTAGCTGAACTCTCTGAAAACCAAACTTTTTTTTTCTCTGAAACCCTTTCTTCAACGGGGTCACTATCACGAGCCATTCGAGCTGGTGATGATGACGACGACAGAGGAAAACAACGAAGACCAAGTTGGAGCGGCGGAGAGATGAGGGAGCGTTGCAATTATCATATTAGAAACGGGCTAGGTAGACACAAAATATAGTCATTTTTCCCATAGCCCCATACAGAAGCAGCCTGCCATCATTAAAAGCAACGGGACAAGGGGGAGATGGTCGTAAAAATGTAAAATATCATTTTTGTTTAAGCAGCAGCACCCCAGCACATCACCTCTCCTCCATGGATAAAAACAGGTACACTTGGGATTAGAAAAGAAGAATGACAAGGTGTGTGCTGCGTTTTCGTTGTGTCAGGAGGATATTGTTTCAACTCTTTTAACCTAAAGAACTCGCAGTCAATGAGGAGGGGGTGATCGCATGATGATGATGATAATATGGGGATCTTAAAAAGTCAAACGAGAGATTTCATTTCTTCAAGTTTTGTGTTTGTGGGGAGTGGGGGTATAGGTAGTAAACGGGAATGTACAGCAACATACATTTTTTCTTCTTCTGTTTTTGTTTTTGGTTAAATTGTTTAACAATTTTGCCCTTATTACAATGGCTGCGCGCACTGCTCATCATGACATTTTATGATGATGACTCATTTCTTGGTAGCTCTACCTGTCAAATTGATTATGACTTGGTGTGGCTTGCTCTTCGCTCTCTCAATTATTGTGGTTTCGCATTGTAATTTTCAATTTCAATACGGTGTTATGGGATCCTCCGCACAACAACAACAACGATCATCATCATCATCATCATCATCATTTTGCGTGTTTACTCAGACGAAGACGACGACTGACGACGTCGACTATATAACAGCAGTTTCTTGAGGAGCAAAAATGTTTTGGGAAGTACAGTTCTTCTGACGAATCGTTGATCGTGTTGCATTTTGCAGGAAAAAAATTGTATTACGGGGTAGTAACTCATATTGGGCTAAAGGAAGCCGACTTTGGACTCCTACTGACACAAATGAATTGCAACAGGGATTGCATATTTTTTTCCTTCTCTATCGTACTGGTTCGGAACCAATTGTTTTTAACTACGTCTGAAAAGTAATGAGCATTTTTCACAGGAGGGATATAAAATGATAATTTTTTGTCATGGCTCTAACAAGGTCTTGAGATACAAAAAAAGTGTAAATCATGGCGGCGGCGGCGGCGACTGTATGCATGCAGCTAGTTACGGGAATATAAAGTTGTTTGGGAGACCAACTCCCGTTATCCTAATGTAGTGCAAATTATGCAAAGAGAAAACGGAACGGAGGGCCTGACTGACACGTGTGAACGAATAATAATAATACATATTACTTGTTATAAACAAAAACAAAATGGAACAAATGGATTGGATTCAATTTCCAAAAAATTGAGCAAAACTTTCATTTTTTTGTGGGAGTCCTCCTCCCTCGAGGGAAATTATTAAGAAATTATTTTTGCATTTAATATAAAGGTTTGCCTGGGGAAGGGGATTGCTTTTAATATATGTATCAATATCTTGATGACCTGTGTGTGTGTGTGTATTTTAGTGCCCTGTGGTGTTCACGAGTTTTTGTATTTGTCATAAATCACGAAACACGAACGAAAGACGCGACTGCAACAATATTCCTGGGTTGGTTGGTTGGGAGAAAAAAAATAATGTGTACACTTTTTTTGTGCAAAAATTATGAGCGAGACAAAAATGAGTTATGAGCTTTTTGGCCCTCCACCCGAAAATGGTTAAAAAGGTAACTTTTTGGGGGAACTTCCCAGTCATCCTGCTCACTTAAGATGCGAACCAATATCCGCCATAAATAATGATGGGGGTTGGCGATACAAAGACAAAATTATTGATGTTTGCCATCGATATACCAAATATTTATCGTTTGTCAATCCTACTGCCAATTTTGTAGGGAAAAAAGGGAGCTGCCCTAAAAGACGTTAAGGTGGATGCTTTGAAATTGAATATCTGGAAAGTGTGTACATAATATACTTATCTCACTCGCTATACAACTCTCTTCAGTCACTTGATGTAGCTTATTTTTCTGATAACTTCATTTTCATTCTTGGGACATTCTCGAAAAGGGAAGTGTGTGCACACGCACGGGTAATACGTCATCCGAGCATGATGTAAACTGTCTCCAGATTGGAATCGAATTTGAGTAGAGAGAGAGAATAAAATCGTCATAATCGCCCACTTCCTCTCTCTCTCTCTCTGCATTACTGACTCTAGTTGAGAAAAATCAAGTCTTTCAAAATTCAAGGGGATTGCTTCCACCATGCACCAAGTCTATAAATGACCATTTCGTTATATAAAATATATATGTATCACAGAAGCAGAGCTAGAGCGAGCAGCGTTTGGCAAAGGAGAGAGCCCCAATTAGCCCGTTATTTTCACTCACTTTACCTCTATAATTAAAACATTGGACTTTTCGTTGTTTGGGCTTGACTGTTCCTTCCTCACCTAAAAATGGACATAATGCACAAGCCATTTAAGCTCACTCCGTTTTGAATGCTAATGTAAAAGTATGGCCAACATAATAATAAAAACTGCAGTGATCACTTTTTTTTGTGGACCAAATGGTAATTGAGACAGGAAAGGTTTTAATTTTTAGCCACCTTTCTTCCTCTCCTTTGCATACGGCTTTATGAGACTTTGACATGCACACTTTTATAGCCTACTTGCCACGACGCGACGTTCAGGTTAAAAAGCTAGTTTGCATTCCCTCCTAGTTCACTAGTTTCGGTCACGAACTTCCCCCCTTAAAAAAATTAAACCCAAAAACTAACTCCACACACACACACATACAAACACACTATTCCACCTTTGCTTTGGCCAGTTTCAATCAATAATTTCAGCAGTTTATTAAAACCACAGTTTACTTTTAGTCATGCCGACGACGACGGACAAGTCTTAAGTAGTACAAGTTTGAAGGTATCTATCTATCTATCCAACCTTTTTACAGGCCTTTTTTTTAGAAAATTCTCAAATTCTACTACCATTCATTCCCAATCCTCCTCCTTCAAAGAGGCTCTTGTGATCACCACTAATTAATTAATTCATGACATTTTTTCTCACTTGCCAATTAATTCACAACGGTGCAGACCAATCCGGAGCAAACTAAAGGAGTGAAAATACGTATGTTCACCCCTCTCAAACATCATCAATCCTAATCCCTCATCAGCACTTTTATCTTATCATATTTTTTTTCTTACTTACTCGAACATAAAAATTGCATTCATTCATTCATCCGCAAAAGAAAGTCGGGGAAACTCCTGCAAAATGAAGAAGAAGAAGAAAAAAAACAAGAGTGAGCAAAGAGGTACGACGACAACGACGACGACGACGAGGAAACTACAATATAGCAATACACACACAACACCACAACGTGTTTATCATCTCTTAACAGCAACAGCAAGTTTTTTTTTCTCGATAAGAGCAAAAAAAAACTGAACTGAACGATAGGAAGTAGGCTAGGATTTGTAGTGCAGATGTTGGATTAGCCATAAGTATAAAGCAAACTGGTGTACACATTTTTTTCTTTAGGATATTTTACCATTTTGTGAGGATCAGCATATAGCTTCGCATCGGCATTGTACATATAACAAAATTTCTCGCATAGAGTATAAATTAATGTCATTAAAAAGTGAGTATCAACAGTTTTATATGGTATACGGCTGGTATCTGCTGCTGCTGGTGCTGCTGCTGCGCTCCCTTCGCAGTTTTATCAGCCCTTTCATCGCTAATAAATGTGCTAATGATACAAGACTGAAGATCATTAAAACGCTGTGCTCTCTCTGCTGGATCCCTGTGTGCATGCTGGTGTGCCGTGGTTGATTATATATATATCCTTCATAAAAGGCTTGACTTCTCTTCTTGCCTTTAATATATATGTAGTAATAATAATAATAATATTACGCACCACACAATCCGTGTGTAACTATATAACTACACACAACACAACTACTACCTTTTGCTCATTTCATTACGAAAAAAGACTCATCATCCTCGTCATCATCGTCGTCACATAATATGTTAAATAATATTATTGTGTGTTGCATGGCTCATTGTTTTTCCTTTGTTTTTCCTGCTCTTTCGGCGAAGCCAACAATGTTGTAACTGGATCCCCATTATATTATGCTGCTCTCTCAAGGGCATGATTGTAACATGAGCCCGCTCTCCTCCGCGTAATTATTAGTAGTAATTAATATCTGGGAGAATCAATTCATTTCTGGACCGTTCCAAAATAAAAAAATAACTTTCCATTCCACACACACACCGGCCAGGCCACCCAGCCCAGGCATATCCGTCCGGCTACGGGTGACCTTTTCCCAGGTAGTATAGTACACACGAACGAATTGATCCATTATTTATAGTGATGGACGGGATGGTGCTAGTAGTGCTGATGCTGTTGCCATTTTAAGGAAATCAAAAGCTGAGCACATCAAGAATCAAGATTGGTTGTGTTTGTGAAGAGAAGGAAAGAGAGAGAGAGAGAGAGAAAGAGGTAACGTTGAACGTGGAAATGAGCTTCGGAGTGAATCATTACCCACGCATAAAATGAGTTTAGAGATGGATAACTTTTAGTTGAAGGAGTGGGTAAAAAAAATGTGAGTATGAGTTGAGTCAGCTTTAGGACTTTGCGATGCGGTCGTTATTTTCCCTTTTTGAAACCATCCACTCCGTTCCTCTCAACTTTGCTACCATCCTCTTGCTCCATGGGAGGTTGGGCTTATTAATTAATCAAAAAGTATGATCAATACGGACGGTAAATATCGCATCGAGGTTTATATATATATATATAGTCCGACCCGACCGATATATGATGATCACCATAGTAGTCATCACCGTTCGACGATCATCATCATCATCATCATGATGATGAATATGATTCACGAAAAGCTGGCTAATGGTTAGGGGAAGCTAAGTCAGAGGAAAGCTGCCTTTCTTAGGATTTTCTATTTGTGACTCCGCACACATCCACATTCACCACCACCAGCAGCCTCATAATAATAATATAATGCTCTCTCGAACCAAGGAGAATAATAATGATAATTCCATCATGTGTGCCAGCCAGCGGAGGAGGAGAGGAGAGACTATATGAAAAAGTCAGCAGGAGTCTTTGCGAGTTGGCTGGCCGATTAGAGAAATATATATATATATAGAGAGAGAGATATGGATATATTGTGCTCGTTATGGAGACGATTTCGAACTGATATACAGCGGATGAGAATGGTGCTAGTGATGATGATTTTCTCTGGTCGCCGCTCTCTCTCTCTCTCTCTCCGTGCCTTGATGAGTTTCAATATAACTTAAAGGAGAGCCTTATTGTTGGAGTAACAAGCATTTATCATTTATTTCGCACACAAGTCCGATAATATGCTGCTTGCTGCACTGGAATCTCCTCACTACAATTTCCAGGGTATCCGACCCGACTAGGGGAAGAAGCAGGAAAGAAGATAAGCGGTGGTGGTGATGCAAAGGGAGCCCAGAGCTTCTGCAATTGTGACTCTGTGTATCATTATGAATGTGAATGAACATCAGCAGGAGTCGTCATCCTTGTCGGGGAGTAAAGAGAGAGGAAAAAAGAGCAAGTTTGGAGCTTCTCTGATGATGATATCATTGAAAATGATGGAATTCTATATGACTAGATCGCTCTCTTCTCCAGAGCCCCTCTTCCCTCAGAGCAGTTCAGTCAGTGTTTTACACGGGAAGCTGGAGAGAATCGAGAGTATCATGTTATTGATGATGATCCGATTCCGTTTCGATGATGATGCTACGACTCTCCATTTCCGCAGCTGCATATAACTCTCCTAAAGGTTTCAAGTCAAGGTACTTTGTTGCCACATTAATCTGTCTGTTCTCCATGAAAATCATCATCCAAGGCGAACAAGCTACTACACACTGTGCTCCTTCGAGGAATCAACAATTTTTCGGTTACAGCAAAAAGGAGAGAAGAAGAAGCAGAAAAAAAGTAATGTTATGCATCTTTTTTTCTGTCTCTTTCTCTCTCTCTGCCTCTCTCTTCTGTTGGCTCATTGTCACCATGCTCATTTTTCATATATGATCCAACTTCACTGGCGTTATTTTTTTTTAGGTTAATTCATGTTTTTAAATCTTACACTCTCCGGTATTGCTGAGGACCTACGGAGAAAAATACTACTGAACTTCTTTTTAAAAAAACTCTACATTTTTTTCTTTCAAGATGTCTTTTTTATGAGTCACGTCTCCCTCCACAGAGCTTCCATCATCACCATCATCCACTTTTAATGAGCTATTTCGAATTGCTTCCATTTTTTTGGGTACAAAATGTCCATGACGACAACCAGAGTGCATGTAATAAAAAGAGCAAAAAAACAGAGCAAACCTCCTCCGCAATTGGAGTTTACTTTCGGGATGGAGGTTGTGATGATGACTAGATACATTTCTGCCATTATTATTACACCATTCGCATAAAAAAGTGACATTCCGGTGGTAACTTCCGACAATTTTTTTTTCTTCTCTCCTCTTCTTCTTTTTGCATGGAGAGCCCATGCAAACGTGTGGAGGAGCAAAATGTGAGTAGTAAATGATGAGGAATACTAATACTACTACTACTACTACTGCCAACTGCGGTGGTGGTTTTAATATCAGAGGATATTACGACTCTTCTTTTTTCCGACACCAGAAGGAAATACGTTGTTCAGCTGTAATTTCCGGATGAAAAGGCTATTAACTGGAGTACATCAAAATACACTATATATTCCTTATTTTGTACGAGACGTCGTCCAAAGCAGGAGAGTAGGAGAAAAGTTTATTTTAGTTTCATTTTAGTTTTTTGTTGGGATGTCACTTATTTGCCACTTGGCGACTCGGACGGTTACTCAATTTTAAATGGTTTTAGCCTGGATTATCCATCCCACTTCGGCGAGCATTATAATCGTTTGTTTTTTTTTCTCCAGAAAAAAATAAATAGGCTGGAGTGAATCAGGCAGGATTTTGTTTCTCTCTCTCTCTCTCTCTCCTTGCTAGGAACACGAACGCTGAGCATATCCCACTGAGTTTTTACGACTTGGTGTAGTTTTCTCGGTGGTGTTTGTTTCTGAAAAAAAATATATAAAAAAATACTGTTTCCCACTCCAAAAAAGATTTCCTCATCCTATCACCATTATAACGTATAACCACCAGGAAATGGGTTTCTTTGAAGGAATCTCTCTCTCTCTCTCTCCAAAAACGTAACTTGTTCCGTCCTCATAAAACTCTAAACAGTAGCCAGAGTTTCATCCTGCCATAAAAATTCTCCAGAGATGAACTCTCCTCCTCTGTATATTACGCCAAAAGGTTGCATGCCACATCTACTCCAAAAGGGATCATCATTTTGAAAAGAATCTGACTGAATCACTCTCTCGACTTCCAATTCATTTTCAGTTCATTCAGAAGAAATTCATTTTTTCCTGGAAAACTGTGATAATTTCCATAATTTGATTTTGATTGTGTTTTATTTTTTCATATTATATCCATCCCCACAAACACAGTATAACAGAGTTGGGGCTCTGGCAACGCAACACCGAGTGAAATATATTATACCAACCCATGGTTTGCGTGCCGATGCGTTTATGATGATGGCGCAACAACGTTTAGTGGTGGACCTTGTTCCAACTCAACTATCCAACTTTTTTGAGTTGAGCCAGAAGGAGACGTTTAAAAAAGAAAGAAAAAAGTTTATTTTTTTATATTTATTTGTATGTTTTTTTCTTGTTCGGCGCGACATGGTTTGTTTACTTGGCCGCAGCAGCAGATGAAATGGGAAAACACTTTTCATTCATTATATCGTTATTACCATTAGAGTAATCGCATGCATATTACCTCAGATATGATGATGATCACTTGACATGAAGATTAGTGCTACACATGCATACAGTTCCAAAATACTTATTGTTGTGCTATTTATTAGCTTTGTTACACTTTCCTACATGGACACAAAGGCTTCTGCAGAGAGAGAGAGACTTAGAGAGAGAGAGAAGCCCCAATTGCGGCAAGAAGACAGCGTCTCCTATAAAAAAAATATAAAATTATCGAGTCGCTTATGGCTCAGAAAACAATTCAGGAAATGGGAGAGAATGGAGAATGAGATGGTGGGGTGAAGACACCTCTCATTAAATGCATGCAAGTCGTCTCCTTGTCGCTAAGTGATTGAGGGACAGGATGCATTCATAGCACCACAACCATTTTCAACTCATTTTCCTTTCAAATTCGAAATTATTGTGTCCAGAGAAATTGCTACTTTTAGCTAGAACAAAATTCTTTACCTCTTGAAACCAAAGTAAATCGCTGATGGAAAGGTAGATTTGGCCCGTCTGTTTGCATTGTGTATGTAAAACCTGACGTAATAATAATAATAATATTCAGGAAGCTTAATTAAAATCTCCTTTCCGAACCGCGATATTATGTGTGCAGCAGAGGAACAGGCTGACTATTTTTATAGGTCTAAAAGTCACCCAGATTTTATAAGGTGATGATGATGATGATGATGATGGGCAACAAGAGGCTCAAATTCCTTTTGTAGGATTTATGACATATGCCAGCCAGCCCGTCGGAGAGGAGAGTCGCAGTGAAGTGTCAGTGTCAGGAGGTCAGTAGAGGAAAAAAAATGTTAAAAAAACAACAACATGTATGCATGCTTATATATATATACGAATCCCACTTCATCCTGTCAACACCTTTCCCTTCCATTTATAACTCCACCTGTCCAACGACCGCAACCTCCATCCATAACACTACACCACTACTGCATATTATATCGTCGTCGTATATGATTCTATATTTGATTTTTCATTTCTTCTTCTGATTGGATTGGATTAGCATGTCTGTGCACGTTGTTTGATTCACAATCGCAATCGCGCGATTCTTCTATGTTGTCAGCCTCAGAGCGCTATCCATCTTGCTCACAACAATCCAACAAACAATGGGAGCTGACGGTGGTGATCAATACTGTTGCGTGATTTGAACAAAAAAAAGAAAGATTGAAAACATTACATTTTTATATACTATAGGTATGCATCTTTGTCAGTACTGCTGCAACGGACCATTAGCGGTCACTGGTTCACTGGCTTGAGAGGAGAGCGAGAGAGAAAATGGTTAAATACGAGTTTTTTCCCCCGATGATAAATGTATGCATAAGCCGTCATCATGTCATCATGTCATTTCCACTTCACTTCGAAATCTCACCGTATGATGATGCTCTGCAATGCAATCCAGCTCGGATTTATTTTTCTTCTTCTTCTTTCTTTTTGTGTACAATGCTGCTGCTGTAATACAATTATGGGATTTTGGTCGAAACGAAATACCACCTCCAACTCGTCATCATCCTCATCACCATCATCATCATCATCATCATCACCATCCGTTTTGCCCATATATTTTTGTCTAGTCCTGGGCTACACACAGATACAGTAGAAATACAAAAAATTGACGCTCATGTTGATGGACATGCACGCTCGTGGAGTAGCTCTTCTCCTTCAAAACCTGCATTCTTCCTTGGCTCCGCTAGCTAAAAAAAACAAGAGAAAATGGAGGAAAACCCGTATTCAAATATGGCTACATGTTTTACATAATATAGTTATAGCGTTACTTGCGTTACCCTTTTAGATATTTTTCTTTTTCAAGGGAATCGTGTCAAGGGAAAGAGAGAGAGAGAGAGAGAGAATGTGTCAGTGGAAGAAGACGAAGGGGAAAAAGCGCCGGTCAGCCGATTGCTGCTCTTCTCCCGTTACTTTTATCACCAATTCAAACACGCCATATATATATAAATATACATATTTTTTGAGAATGTTTTTGCTTCAGGGGGCTTTGGTTGGATCATAGGCCGTCGTGTAGCATACTCCATTTTGATGAAGCAGAGAGATGCCAATGTCCGAGCGAGCTCATCTTTCCAGATGAGAGCAGGCGATGAAATGAATGGCAGATTAGGCACCCCCATTGTTTTTAGTGAATGGTGAGCTCATTAAATATCATTCTTCATTTTCGTCAAAGAAAGAACCAAGATCATCATCATCATCCCCTGTCATTTTTTAAAAACATTCTTGCACATGTTTCGAATGCAGTTGGTGATGGTGGTGACTGCTGAGGGATGTGGAGTGAAGGATGCATGCAAAGGCAGAAGCAGGCAGACCTCATTCAGCGTGAAATCCCTTTTCCCTGGGATTTTTCCCCTATTGAGTCTTTTTGTGTTTGAAATCACGATCTCTGGCAACAATTCGGTCAAATGGAAAATGAGCTCCGCTCCGTCCGTATTGTGTATTTACTATTATCATTATTATTATTATTCAATTGTCTTGGACGGGATTTGGAGCGTATAGAATTCTGTGGGTGAATGATTTTTTTTCTCTCTCTCTGGCTTGCTTTCTGCTGAACCTCGTTTCCATGACTCTACTCCCCTAAATCCAAAGTAGGTAGTGTCCTCCTCCACTTTTGCTTTGGCACTCTCAATGGGCAGGTCAAACTTGCAAGTTATGATTACGCAAAAAGTTTATTATACATATATATATATATAAAGTCAGACTCGCAGACTCAAGCTGTCAAGTGGAACATGAGATGAGGCAGCGATTTTTTTTTCAGTAGGGATGTATTAGCGAGCAACCCTCATCGTGTTTCCTTATTGTTGTCAGTTGGAAAAAATGCAATTTGCTAACGGTACCCTGGCATTTTTCTCTGTGCAGGTGTGTAATAAAGGGTTTCCTTCAAAGAGACAGCGTCAATGCACAATTCTGTCTATAGAGAGAAAATAAAAATATTTGTGCATCAATGAGTAGAGAGAGAGAGATGCACACAACCTCGTTCGTTGGCAGTGGCAATGATGCATTCAAGTCTACCTTGTTATACCCATTTTCCCTACAATTCGCAAAGAATTCGAGTTGAGGCTTGGCTAAATCCATTCATTTGCGTACGAAAATCATCGTCGTCATCATCATCATCACCATTTTTCCTCTCATTTGATCGTCGTGTCGTGTCGTGAGCAGGATCATCATCACTCAGGTTACTATTGACTTTGCACTTTGAGTGTGTCCGTCGTCTTCGTCGGTGATGATTTAGCGGAGAAAAATGGGCCCTGGTCTGGCTTCCCCTCTCCCCTTTTGCATATTCTGCAATCTGCATGCAGCTCTCCTTTTATTAGGTGTATATATAAAAATTATAAAGAAACTTCTTTTTCTTTTTTTCTCGTGAATATCACCAATGCAGTCCAAGCTCCTCGAGTTCCCTTTTGTTATTCATTTGTCAAAAAAAGAGGAATTGTTAGGGATGGTGAGTGGTGGTGGTGGTGGCTACTCAGAATTTTTTTATGTTTTTATTAGTCTCTTATTAACATATACAAACAGTGTGTGCTAGTTTGCATTATTGGGCTTGCATGCCGGCAAAAAAAAAACACACTGGGCAGAAGAAAAAAATTGAATGTAAGCTGTCTCAGAGATGCTCCTGCTGCCGCTGCTCCAACATGTTGTCATTTTTAAAGTTGAATTGTTGTAAGGGAAAAAGAGATTGGCAAAAATATAAAATGTATTGTAATTCTGCTGTTTATAACAAAATGCAGCACTTTTGTTTGTCTCAATTTATGGGCTGAAATCAGCTCTTGTGATAATGAATTGTCCCAGAGTCCCCCCAGAGCATCAGCAGAGATGACAACTGCACCACCAACACCACCACCATCATCATGATCATCAAAGGGAATCAATAACGTGGCTAATCTAACGGGTAAATGCATAGAACATATATTCATGTTGATAGGTAGTGTCGTAATATATGTCCGCTTGAAGATGTTTACTGACCGCTAATGAACTAAGTCAATAAAGTTATCATCATCATTTAGCAGGTTCACATGTGAGAAGGGGAAAAATACGGAATTTTTTTCCACTTCTTCGTCGTCGCCGTCCTCTTCTTCTTTTTCTTCTTGTGTTGACCATGAATTCAGTCAGACATGCTGCGAAATAATATTCATTTCTATTCAAATGAGAAAACGTCTCCGTCTCGACGACTAATAAAATTGCTCGTCTTTCAAGCTCCTCTTGCTTGTACACACAAGGTGGTTTTGGCAGTTAGACATTAGGCGAAATGTAATGTAGGTACAAGGGGGAAAATGAAAATGCAAAAGGTGAGGGCATTTTTTTCGCTCTTTCATCGAGGGAGGAATATTTCGAAATCAATGTTTTCCCAGGAAAACTTGGAAAAGGTGGGCCACAACTGCCATATCATCACTCATCTACTTTCCACCGTGAAATACCTGGTTTCAGAATCATCATCTGCATCATCATTATCATCATCGCACCCCAGACGGGTTCATTATTACACGTGTTGTGCTGTCGCATAATCAAGGGCTGGTCGTGATCAAATTGAAACTGTAAAGGTAAATAGCTATATGGTGGTCAGTCATACATACGCAAATAAAATTAACAAAAACCTCCGCCGCCGCCGCCTTATACTACGTACTCTCTTGACAATTTTTTATTTAAAAAAAGAGGGTCAATCTCTCGGATCAAGTTAACTTGACCCATTCCTCGAACGAAACTCGAATCGAGGGCTCAATTCCCTGAGATCACTGAGGAGGACTTTGGTTTTTTACTCCTTTTTTTGCCGACTTGCCACATGGCACAATCATCAATAATGAAATGCGAGACACAATTATTATCTCAAACCTAAAAAGCACGAGTGATAATCCTGTAATGGGAGTAAAACTAGAGAGAGGGAGAGAGAGAGAAAAAAATATGCTTATCATTCGAGTTGGGAAATGTGAGCTGAAAAACAAAAACCTTCAAAAAAAAAGCAGACTACTATTACTATTCTTTTGGAGACTCTACCTACAACACTCCACGGAAAAATATACACCACGTCCACGTCGTCGTCGTCGTCCAACGTCCGTAGTATTACAAACAAAAATTACAAGATAGATATTCGTACAAAACTCCACTTTTTGACATGATAGAGCGAACATATAGCGTTTTCCTACGTACCTTGTGGGAATATGATAATAATAATAATGATTATGATAATACCGTGTGGTGGTTATCTTGCTCCGATCAAAACTTGCTGTTGACGTTGTTTCGGTGTTGTTGTTGCGATGATGATCGTCGTCGTCGCGGCTTATACCTCCATCCACACACGAGCAAATCACTAGCTACAGCCAGCCAGATAGCATATGCTCTCTCTCTCTCTTTCTCTCTGCTTATATTTTTTTCTTTGCCTTGAAGCCTCACTTTTTTTTAAGGAGGAGGAGGAGGAGGAGGAGGATTGATATGATACTAGAAATACATAACTCAGGTAATCCTATAGGTAGGTACTAGGAGAGCGCAGGTACTACAACTAGGAGGCAAAAAAAAACCGAGAGAGAGAGAGAGAGAGATGGATGATAGATAGCAAAAATGTATTGTGTACATACATAAACCGCGAGAGAGTCAGAGTCAGTCAGTCAGAAAGAAGATGCCTTCTTGGCTCTTTCTTATTATATACCTATACCTCCATATTTAATATTTATTATACGCATATAGACTTTCAAACAGGGGGAAAATGGTACAGAAGAGAGTACAGAAAAAACAATATTTATTAAGGGAAACCACCATCACATCACCCCCGACCCATCACGACAAACAATGAAAACAACATGTTATTTCAGTTTTATACGGTTATTCCATTCCTCTTTAAAAAAAAAAAGACGAGAGCTTCTTAAGTATATTATAGAAGATATGATATAATATATATGTATATATTTTTAAGACAACTCGGTTCTCTCGAAAGGTTCGTCTTCGTCAGTCAGAGTAGAGTATATATGCACACAAACTTTTTTTTTTCAGGCGTGCATAAATCAAGTGAGGATTTATGGGACTCGTTTACACCGGTTTTTGCACATTTCAAAATTATTAGAATACCTTAGTTCACACAAGGCGAAAAGAGCCACGGTCACCATCACCATCACCAACCTATAGCCATGCCATACAAAGCGCAAGAGGGGAAAAAATTATATATATTCCCTGTTTATTCCTAATGCTTTTTTTGGGATGCGCAGTGGGTTAGCGAAAAAATATATATATATAAAAATAATCGCAAATACTGTCTCTCCTTCAATCTCCCAAAAATTCACAATACATTTCATGGAAATTATGTATTATCATTATATGGTAAGTGATATAGGATATGTTTGTGTGATGATGGTCGTCACCAGTCGAAATAATGAATGATGATAATGATGACCACGGCGACGAGGATGATGATGCGATGGAGGAAAAAAATAAATAAAAAGGGGTAACAAGTTTTCCCGAATAAAAAAAAACAAAAAGAGTTTTTTTTTTGTTTTCTTCACTTCACACTAGCTAGTCCACCCCATCACATCTGTCCTTTTTTTCTCTCTCCTCGAGAAACACTCTTGAAAATGGATCAAATTTCAGGGGAAAATTTCATTCATGACATCATAATAATTTATTATATTTTCCTCAGAAATTCACTTCAAGTGGGGAAAATATTATTATTTCGCAGCCGCGAGTCGACTTAAGCTATTTACATGGTTTTGAGTAACACTCTTCTTCTTCTTCTTCTTCGTGTTGTTTTATATATTTTATTGTAGTGTCGGGACATATTCTTGTATTTTTGTTGTGTCTTCTCTTGTTGGGGAAGACAAGTCCGCCGTTGTCAGCTGTGGGACTATCGTAGTAGTATCACCTTTTAGTCGTCATTCACCTTGTTTGAAAATTTTATTTGTCGGTAAAGTGTTTTTTTCTTCTTGGACGGACGGAGGAGAGTAGTAGATTATACAATATATTTTTTTGCTGATAGTTGATAGGGAAACGCAACATGACGACGGAGAAGTGGTGGTGATGGTGATGATGATGATGATGATGATGATGATGATGACCGTGAAGGTTGCTGAAATGTACTGATTAGCAGCTTCAGGATGAGCATAATTTATGGCCTATTCCTTCAGATTATTAAGATTACCGTGTGACGTCCTCTTTCCTGGCCATTGATCCTTTGATCCGTGCACTGGTCTTTTTTTTCTGCTCAAATAATAATAATATAATATAATAGGAAAATGCGATGGTTGTTGTAGTATACTTATATTCCTTGAGCGACTTAATTTTTTTATTTTACTTTTTATGGTCCAACAACGGGAAAACAATTCAATTTTTTTTTTGTTGAAGTAAAATACCTGAGAAAAAGCGATCACTCGATCACCACCACCAACCATCTCCACCGAGTTAAGTTAGGTTTCAACTTTTGGAAATTTTTTTTGATGAAATGTAAAAAAAATTCAAGGCATATTACATATATATCGTATATTTTTTTGCTCTCCACATCCACCCTTTCCTCCACTTCTTCTTGAGTTTAAGTATAACACCCGCAAGCAAGACGGGTTGAAGAAGATTATGAAGAGATGATGATGATGATGATGATGATGGAGTCAACATCGTCAAAAACCCTTCTGCTCGATCCTCATCGTCTTCGTCCCCCAAAGTAAAATTAGAGTGAAGATGATGATGATGATGATGATTTTTTAGTCCGATTTGAATTGAATCCTTTGAAGTTATAATATAATATAATAATAATATGTCGATAAGAGATATCGTATCGACGACGGTGGACCGTGTGGTGGAGCTGATGATGATGATGATGATCCAAAAATTTAAATAATATTTTCTCTATTCTCTTGTAGCATATTTGATGAGATTGTTGTGTAGAGCAGAGGAGAGAGAGCTGTTGTATAATAATAATGATTTCGTAGCAATGTCAACGTCTCTTTCGCTCATCCTGTTTTCCGATTGATGAATGGTCAGTGAGCACACCTGACCTCTACTCATGCAATTACATGGTAGCGAAATTCGGAGATGATTATCGGGGCAGACTTTATG
The DNA here is from genome assembly GCA_036850665.1 of Dicranocentrus wangi. Taxonomy (NCBI): domain Eukaryota; kingdom Metazoa; phylum Arthropoda; class Collembola; order Entomobryomorpha; family Entomobryidae; genus Dicranocentrus; species Dicranocentrus wangi. The sequence continues at coordinate 14,547 of JAANSN010001063.1, read as the reverse complement.
AAAAGTAAAATTGTGCACTCAACAAGAGAGAGAGAGAGAGAGAGAGAGAGAGGCGACGGGGAAATATCAAGCAAAAAATAATACAAAATCTTGAATGCACCCTCAATCTCTCCCTGATCGGAATGGGATATAGGGAGCTCATCGCATCGCATCATCTCAGTCAGACATCAGATATAAAAAAAATTTTTATATATATATTGTAAAGGATTTTGTGTGATAGATTTTTTTTAGCGAAAAAAGACCGGTCGGTCCAGTATTGTTATGTTGATATGCTTGAAGCGCACCACCAGCAAGCACCACCACCACCACTCCACCTGAAAATGAATTGCAAAATGATAAAATGAATAGCAGTAGCTAGTCGGGTAAAATACGAGTCAGCTGCAGCCCCCAAATCTTTTTTATAAATCTTGAGATCGAGAGGGACGACAAAAGTCTGAGGGTTTATTAGAAGCCGTTACTTATTGCCATCTTGTCTCATTCATTTGATTACAGTATCAATTTTTATTTAAGGTTTTTTTCTCTTGTGATGGAGGTACACTCTTTGACTCTTGGTCTTGGAGCTGGACTCATTAAAACCTTGTTAGAAAGCTACTAAGGTGTGGAATAATGTGGATGGTGGAGGAAGCGGTGGTGGTGGTGTAAACACAGTGTAAAATCCATTCATTCTGGCTAAATGTAATCACACCTGGAGAGAGTGATACACGGGGAGAGTAGTTTAGGATTTTTTTTTTTTTTTGCACAAGGAACCACAGGTTGAGATTAGGGACTTTTGGCTCAGAGTTCGACTCTCGATTAAATTTCCATTGAGAAATGGACCGCTGATCTTTTGAGATGTCAACTGAGTGCCGACTTTGGCATAGCATATGGGACCAACAACAACGACAAAATTCCAAACGGATTTTTATTGGCTGGTGTGAAGTAATTGGGGAGTAAACTTGGTGTAGGCAGGCAGCTAGTGTTTTAATAAATAAATTGTTATTCCCCCAGCGAAAACACATTCCTCCATTCCACATTCCAAGAGACGTCGCCCTCGAAGCAAACATAAATTTTGTTGTTTTATCTTGTTGTAGAGTTTGCTCTCTTGTGCAATGCACCACCTTTTGCAAAAGAAAAAAAAGAGTCTCTCTCGAATTGTGGAGTGGATGAATCTAAGGAACATGACAATAAAAAAGGGAAATTGATAAATATGTAGATTTTTATTTTCATGGATGCAAAAGCTATGCAAAAATGTGGTGATATCATCTCTCGACAAAATGGCAAAAGCTGAAGACTGGCTCAAGAAGAAGAATGCCTGCATGCATGCATGCCCAGGCCCAGCTCTCAAATATCTCAAAAGATTTTGATAGCTTCGACCATGCAGCACACGATCCTCATAAAATCCCGATTGAAACAAAAAAAAAAACAAATTACTCCATGTTATAATCCAACAAACAAAACGAGTAAATTTCCAACCCTCTGTAGTCAGCATATGTCGACGGAGGGTGGTGGGGTGGTGGTGTGGCGGTGGTGTTGACGACGGTGTGGGGAACGTGTATAGAGTTACACATGTTTGTGGTTACAAAACCGCAAAATAAAATATATATAAAAAAGTTCTTTCAAGGCGTGAGCGATTTCGGGATGAAAGGAGCCAGAGTGAAACAGAATTACCTTGTCGCTTCCCAGAGAAAATCTCTTTCTTGTCGCTTCTCCCGTTTGCAAATTCGAGTCGGGAGAGGTAATAAGTGAAAAGCCTGTTTCATTGTAATTTATATATTATGTGATTGCTAACACCTTTTCTTCACATATATTATATCTTTGCAAACATGATCATATTATCCTCTGCCGAAGAAGAAGAAGTTTCGGTGTGGCACTTTTGTGACAAGCTCACTGCCCGAAAATTGGATTTTTACCACACGGGACATGGCCAAACTCTTGAAAACTTTTCGCACTAGACTAAAGCGTTCGGTTCGTTCGTTCGTTCGTTATATGCGAGCATTTACAATTTTATGTTCATTTCCTTCTATCTGCTCTCTGCTGCTACTACATGCACCTCGGTTAGATTTGCGGGGCCAGGAAGAAATCGGAGTTTATAATCAAGGCGAATTCCCGTGGGCGAAGTGAACAGCTTATAACACACACCGGTCGTCGTTCTCATCAACTCACAGAAAATTCCTGTTCCGTCAAATTTGTACCGCTACACGCAGCTCAATGTAAAGTGACACTTGCTGCTAACTCGCATCACACTTCATTCTTCATACCAACAAAATCGTCAATCCCTTTTGTACAGAAAAGAGAGAGAGAGAGAAAAAAAAATCAATCCCTTTTGCCTTTTAGCTTTACATCCATCCCCCACAAGCAAGGAAAGTAAAGCTCAAAAAATATATATAAAAGAAAACTACAGTTTTGTGACTACCACAGACAGAGACTATATATCTCAGCAGATTGCTAGGTATAATTAGTGTGGTCATGCCACTCAGCCTAATTACTCTCCTCCTTTATGACGTGGTAGGGAGTGGGTGAGCTTCCAATTGAAAAATTAAATTGAGAGGATGGTGGATGGCAAGCGAGAGAGAGAGAGAGAGATAGAGGGAAAAAAATTTGTTATCAAAAAAATTTAGCTTCTGTGCAGCCAGCAATTATGCATAAAGATTGTGGCAGAAGAAAGGGATGATGATGATAAAACATATATAATATTATGCGTGTTCGAGAGGAAAGTGAAAAGATATCAGGGTTCCTTCTCTTGTGGACCAGTTTGTTGCTCCTGGTTGAACACAAAAAAGAAAAAAGAAAAAAACCCATTCCCTTCTTCTGAAATCTGAATGTGGTGGACATGTTATCTTTTGAGAATGTCTCTAAGTACGTTCCCTCCCCAATTATTACGCAATTATCTGTGGAAAAATTGGTATGCTCAAACATATCCTCTTAATTGATGTTCACTCGCGGTTTCACTGGCAGCGAAGAAGCTGGGTGCTCCTGCCCCTCCACTACTACACACACTACTCCACTACTAGTTGCAAATTTGTTAAAAAAGTTGCGGCCGAGTGTGGTGCGCGGAGGGAGAGAGATGAGGGAAAAAAATGTAAAAGAGGTTTGCGAGTTAGTTATTACACACATATGCACTACTCCCTCCGAGATTTGATGCCTAACCTAGCAGCAGCTTATATATAGTTTTTATTGTTATGGAGTTGATGGTCCAGATACGTCAACATGGCCACGCTCATCATCTTTTTTTTCTTCAAAGAAGTTTTGTTGTTGGTTAGCTGATGATGAGAGTCAATTTCTATATTAGACAAGGCCGAGCCGAGTGTGAGTGTGGTGGAGCGAGTATGGTGGCTGGCTTGTGAGAGTAAGGGAATAAAAATGACGCGATAGGACGGCAAATCAGAATATAATAATGATTATCAGACAAGTAATCACTTAACTAGTTGTAATTATGATTATGATAATTATTAGTTGGAGGGATAAGACAAAATATAAAATATTCAGAGTGGAATGTTTGCAAAAAAAAAATAAAAGAGAAATATTTATATTGAGAAAGATTTCATTTGGGAAAAATTGAACTACCTGGATTATTTTGCAAAGTGGAGACATTGACATAAGATGTTTCTTCCCCTGCAAAAAAAAATCTATACTGCCGCAATGGCTAATAAAAATAACGCAACCTGTCCCAAACGGCTCTTGATGACTGACTAGTGATTAGCGAACAATAAAATTTTATTATTATTTTTGTTTCAAATATTAATAGGCTGAAGGCAGGAGCACTCACTTTTCATGCCACCAAGACAGGCGGAAAAGTTTCTTCGTGTTGGCTCGAAATAAGTGTGTAAAATATATTGTGAAAAGAGTGAGGAATGTGAAAAGGGCAACAGTTTCATAATTGGTAATTTATATTCAGCGATAATAACTTCCCATTATTATTTTCTCCCCTTTTTTAATCCATTCACTTTGAAACTCATATTAAGGTAATGTGTTTGTTACTAAACCACCACCAGTAAACGCAGCGCACAGACACCACAACTACTGACGTGGCTGCCACCGTGGTGGAATCTCTTTTTTTTTTTTT
>JAANSN010001063.1:0-10496 GCA_036850665.1 Dicranocentrus wangi | reverse complement strand
TTTTTTTTTTTTTTGCAAAAAAAGGCTTCGTTTTGTTTTTTTTTCACTTCTGGTTCACGTACGAACTTACGAACAAACGACGTACACGTACATACAGTTGCATGGAAATGCCTCCTTGCCTGCCTGCTTTCCTTGACATGAAATGACGGAGAGCGACGAGGAAAATGTGAAAATTAGTTGATTAGGTTGTGTGCACAATAATAATGGCGAGATAGAGAGGAACAATGGCAAATGGAAGAGTAGTAAGAGTAAGAGAGAGAGAGAGAGAGAGAGAACCACCCACCGACCACGCACGCATTCCAAGTGAAAGGAGAAGAATCATCATCATGACATTACGGTTGCGGTTGGAGTGATTAGCAGGTTTACATTAATAAATAATATTATTAGAGGAGACGGTGCAAGGAGCAAGGGTGATTGCATAATTTTCATTTTTTAATAGTTAATTTGCTCCTCAGATAAAAACCTGTTTCCTTTAATTTCCTATGCATATTTATTCCGGGGAGGAAGCCCAAGTGAGACCCTGCACTCAGCTCGCCCAGAATATTAATAATAAAAAAAGCTTCTTTTTTTGTGGCAGGCAGTCGGAGTCGCAGTGCTATATTATGTTTGAGTTAGCAAACCTGTAAAAAATATTAATAGTATTTTTGGGTGCTGCTGCTGCTGCTATGCTGCTCAGGTATGCAGTTCAGTCAGTGCGCCTCGGCTCTGCTCTGACAGCCAACAGATGAGAGGGCAATGATGTGATGCGTCCATTAATTGCTACAAAAAGGTCCCATCCTGCAAATAAATGACCAGGTGCTGTTTACACACTGATTTCTAAGTGGTCCGTCCTCTCCCGTGAAGAATACAAAATAATATGTTGGGGGTTGTAAAAAAAATTTGACAAAAGGAAGAGAGAGAGAGAGAGAGAGAGAGAAATATGTAGTATTAGGAGGGTGATGAGCTCTTAATTTTATTGGCCCGTTTTATTGCCAACTGAGAAACAACTCCAATAATTCTGACATTTGTTGCGGGTAATATAAGAACCTGGAAAGTTGAAAAGTTGATGTAAAACAGATTTTTGTACTTTTTTTCTCTCCTTTTTATAGACTTAATTGTTTTATGACTTCTGTTCCACCCCTGCATATTATATGCGGGTGGGTCGTTGCACGAACTAATAGCAACTGCATCATCATCTTGTTTTGAAAGGGTTAATAAACGGACTGGTTATTTCCAACGAGGGCATGCATGCATATTCACAAAAAAATTGTGTACGTACTATTTTTTCCCGATTTGGGAAGAGTAAAGGTTGCCTTGGGATATGTAAAAAAGTAAACCACGGTGGTGGTGGTGTGATGGTGATGATGATTACGCATGTTTTTGGCTATTTTTGTGGTGAGCAGGGAGCTGATGAGAGGATAAAAAAGATTTTTTTTTTGAATGTAATTAAAGAATCCTTTTTGCTTTTTTCATAACCAAACAACTCATTACGATATATAGTCATTTTGTTTAGGGTAAGGTGGTTCTCATATTATTCACCCAATTATACACTTTCTAGAATAATGCCCATTTTAGGATTTTGAATCTCAAAGAAAAAATAAGGTGATATTGTCCAGAGGGGAAGTGCATTGCATCTCTTGGAAGCATCATCATCATCATCTTCGTTCTTATTAGATAATTTTCTCTCTCTCTCGCAAGTTGCCATATACAAAAAAAAACACCAAAATTCTTTTCACATAATTTCATACTGTTTGACAGACAGGATGACCATATCGTGACCTATCATTTTCGATAGCATGCATGTCCATCTCTCCACATTTTGCTTTCGAGGGAAAAACTATATCCTACATATTTTTTGCTCAAGATCATAATATCCACAAGCCAGTAAGTCACAAGGGCAGTGTTGTAAAAATCTGATTATTTTTTGAAGATGAAAGGAGGCTGTGCCTGGTAAAGCTACCACTCCTTAAATCTCATCTCTCTCGAACGATCGAACGAACGAAAGGATAATCATACCGTTGGCTTGCGAAGGAACGCAAAGATCCGATCCAAATGGCCCGATGATGAATGGTGATGATGAGGATGGCGATATTTATTCACTTTTTATTTGGGTGTTGGCCTTCGATTCCAAACTCGCACTCTTTTAAATCGAGTATTATTATTATTACTACACATCTGCATTCCTGCAACGAGAGCAACAATGAAATCGCATCAATATTCCGAGGTTGGCGAGAAGCAGCGGGCATATCACACTTCCAAAAATGGAAGGTTGCACCAAAGATAAACATTTTGACTTTTCCCTGTGGAAAAAATGCATCAGAGAGTTTATAGAATGCAGTGTTGTGGGGATGGACGGGAAACTCCTTCGCCTCACAACATCAATAAAATGTTGGATAACGCACGAAACATTTTTAACTTCTTTTTTTTTCAAAAAATACTTTTTTTCTGAATACAAAATATATTCAGATTTTTAGTGAAATGCCCTACAGTAACCATTTGGAAACATGGCTGTCCTCTCTCTCTCTCTGAATGATGATGACAGGGGTAAATCCGCTCTTAATTTGCCTACCACCTCCCTCCCTGCTGCATCTCACCGTAATTACACTCCTTTTCCCATATGTCTCCCATGACATAAATGACAAAAGATGGTGGATGGTGGTGTAGGAAAAGAAGCTGTGAAAGTGGTTTGACTTATGGTCCACCCGTCACCAATCGCCGCCATTTGCGCAAATTACTGCGAAAAAAGGATTTGTGCTTGTTTACTCACTTGACAGGCAGGACAAGAAGAGTAGTAGTGCCTTCTAGCTTTTAGATATTTCACGGAATATGGCTGCTGATGACGTCGGTCGCCGCGTCGTGCAGCAATAGTAGGGCGAATAATATATAAACGAAGAACACTAATTTTGAGAACCATATCGTCCTGTGGGATAAGAGGTCGTCGCATATGGCAGGCTTTTAAAAAAAACATTGTCCATTACGGAGAAAGCGTCGCGTCGTCGTCGTTTTTTTCTGACATTTTACACAGCCCCGCCTTCATTATATTTTCCAAGAAAAATAAAATGCAGCCATTTTAGAAAATTCTCTTCCGTCCGTCGTGTCTGAATCTGAATCCACAGTGGATATCAACATCATATCATGAGCATAGAAACATCAGGAGGATGGCGAACCATGTAATTATCCATTTTCACTCAGTCAGTAACTTTTTTTGTGTGTGTGCATGACCTTCGGCTATAAAACCATTGTCCTATGGACCATCATCATCATCATCAGGATAATACATCTGGATATTAGCCTTTTATACGCATTTTATATACTTTCCTATGATCATCTCGTCACGGTCATCCTTGGATGGCCGTTTTGTTGACGCCTGACGGAGAGGTCTGAATTTTTGATGGAAATTTGCCGAGAAAACGTCAGCACTCTGCGGGATCTGAATAATTGTGGGAACAAGAAAATTTGCTCCGATTATCCCATTTATATATATATATATTCCTCTCCTCTTCTTCTTCTTGTAGCTTTATCACCATCGCAGAAAATAAAAAATAATCTCACCGGGAGAAGGCGAAAAAAAAAATCTCCTTCTGAGAATGTTTTACATATTCACATATTATTACATTTCTTGACCAACGCTCAAGTTGAGAGGAAACGTCAAAAAAGATAGATTTTTGCCTGTAAATCAACTCCACAAAGTCCAACTCACCAGCACCAGTCTTATATAATTCAGAGATTGAAAGGAGACAAGCTAAAATTAGCAAAGGGCACTCACTCCTTGTCACTTTTCGTATTAAAATAGCTGTCAACTTTTTTTTTTTTATTCCCTTCTATTTCGAGGATCCAGAGAGAGTGCCCAAGCCCATGCCCATCCTTTCCAACAAGTGTAACATGTGTGTGTGTGTGTGTGTGTGGATAGGTGAAAAGAATGTAATAATAATAATATGAACCGACTTGGGCTCATCACACACATCATGTGGTCCTTTACACCTTGTTCTCACGTTATACTTACACCACACCAGCATCACCACCAATCATCCTTCTCTCCTACACAGCGGATAATAATCGTATATGCTAATACACAATAAAAAACAAAAGAAGACAGAAGTTTTTTTTTGTTTCCCTTCTTCATCAACACACACCAGTCACCAGTGCAGAGTGCAGTGTGTTGTGGTGTGGAGAGCTAAGAATGCTACTGCTGAAAACAAGTTGGCCAGCATAAAATTGAAAAGCAAAAAAAAATAGGTATTATGTAATTCCTTCCAGCATCCATCCATCCCGTGCGTTCATCAGGGGTAGAGGTGTTGGGGAAGCATGGTGATCATGATGATCATCATGAGTTGGGATTTCATTTGCAAAAAAAAACCATGCTTTTTACCACCACCGCCACTACATGCTGTTGTTGCATTACATGAGGATAAAAGTATTTTCTTTTTAAATAAAATATTATATCTGTTGGCTCAATTGGCAATTAGCATGATATGGGGAAAAGGACAATAGATCTAAATTTGAGATAGGGTCTTACGTAAATCTCACTGTCAAATGGGCCGTTTCGCCACAGGCGCTTTCAGCCTGCTCCCCGTCCGTCCGTATACACCATACGGCATATTATTCATCATGATGAGGATGAGGATGATGGTCGAAAGGAGAATATTAGTCAAAAGGAATCAGAATCAAAAAGGGATTATATACATACGTAGTTTTGAGTACAAAATGAGGAGCTGGGAATAATATTATAACCAGCTACAATATATTAAATATATTCCTTCCTCACTTTACGATATGACGATAACTAGCTTTCTGGATAACTTTATGTACCTATATAAATTGGCTGAGTCCAAAACTCGGAGTCGAAACTTCAAAGGGGAACACTACTACGTAACGTACTACTACTAAAAACTACTACTAACTATAATTGTGTTGTTAGTTTATGAAGCCTTGTAGTTGCAGTTTTGGTCCGAGTTTTGTTCCGTTGTGACGACCAGACTGGATTTCTTGTATTTTTTTCTTATACTTATTATTGCTATGGCTAGTTGAATATTCAAATATTTAATGTTGTTGCCTGCTGAAGCGAAGAGCACCACAAAACAGGCCTCGGCCTCCTCTCCTGATGGTTACGCGTGATAAAAGAGTATCTTTTCAGGTGATGATCTTATCTGGTGAAATGTGTGGAATGAGAGAGTTGTTGATATACTTTTAGTTTCTCCTCTCTACACACATAATACTCAAAGTAAAGACCCAAGAGTGGCTAATCCATGCATATATAAGCATACTCGCCATTACTCGCCGTTGTTGGTGTACAAAAAATTGTCTTTTTCCCTTTTGTACATATTGTAGTCAAGAAGACACGCATTAGCAGCAGCATATATTATGGTATCTCAAGTGGAGAGAATTTATTCAGAGCGATTCAAATATGGTCTGTGTCCTAAAACCACCTTGCTTCCATTCCAAGAAACTAATGATTCCGGTCAAAACCTTCTGAAAGGATAGAAGAGAAGTGTAATAATAACAAAGGCAAAGGCAAATAGTTCACATTTTTATTATAACCCCTCTCCACCACTTCAAAACTCTTATCGAAATAAAATAATATTGTCTTTTTCATCAAGTTTCACTTTTTAATCTCATCCTCTACCACTTTCAACTTTTTAGCTTTTTCTCATTGTGCCGAGTCAAGGGGTGGAGGAGGAAGGAGGAGGAAAACATAACCATACTTTTAAATTGGGGTAATAAATAAAATGGGGATTGAGCAATAGGAAATTAAACCATGGTGAGAATATGTGCTTCTGATTTTTTGTTATCAAAAGCAATAATAATTTTAATATAGATATGTTGTCATAATGTGTGTGTGTGTGTGTGTGCCGGTTGGCAAGCCGATTACCTCAGCTCATTATGTAATTACGGTACCTCGAAAAAAAGTGAAGAAAGAAAAAAAACTGGGTATATGTGGCTCAATTGAAAGGGGAATCTAGCCGATGATGTGCTGGTTTCTTACTATCATCAATAGGAAATCAGCTCTTTTTGAATATCTTAAAAAGATTAAGAGTGGTTGATTTATTTGAAATGAAGATATTTTTTGTTGTCTTCGCCGTCGAATACAGTTTTAGAGGCTAAAAGACTAGAGATAGAAAACGTTTTTGAAACAAGATTTAAAAAAAAAATAGAAGTCCCCTCATCACATCACCATTTTTTTTCCTCTTGTGGATCCTCCAACATGAAATTTGACACGACTCAAAAAACAAAACGGGCATTCCAACAAACCACCACACCACCGTCAGTGGTTTTCCTCCACATATTGATGCTAATCGTGGTGAAGGGTGATGGCTGATGTGATGTGATCCACATTTTCCAAACATGGCAAAGACGAGTTTCCTTCCGCTCAATGCCAAACCATCAACAACATATCCACATATTTTCGCTTCATTCATGGATCAACTTTGAAAGAGAGAGAAAAAAATAAGGCTCGTGGCGAAAAAAGAGTTAAGGTTTTTTTTTCTGGCTTTATCTCTCTGTAAATACTTTTCAATAGTAGAGCCTGAAGGGATACGATAATATTCCAAAAAAAAAATCTATAAAAGGGGGATCCTTTTTATGTAAACTGACCTCATGTCATTCATATACATTTTCATATAGGTTATTATTATGATGTGTATTCTAATTAACATAATAGTCGGGCTCCCCATTATTATTAAGTATTATGCAGTTTATTGCCACGAGCGAGCGAGCGGATTCCATCCATCGTGTGTTTCCCCCTCTCGCTCGCTCTCTCTCTCTCTCGTCAATAATATGATTACACTTTGATTGTTCCATTTTCCAAGACAAGCATCACTTCACGCATGATCAGACAACTAACACGGTATTATTATCATGTGTAACGTAACGCGTGGTTAAAAAGCACACTGATCTGCTGTGCTCTATTTTGTGCGGCGAAATAAAAATAATACTCTATTTTTTTAATTTGGAATGCTCGTTAAAACATTAAAAGGGAACTGGTTTTTTTCTTGAGAGAGTGCTTTATAAGCCGGGTGAAAAACCCTCATGGATTTCTCTTCTCTCTCTAACTCTCTCGGCTGTTATATAATATATGTTGTTGCTCCATCACTTTGTAAATGGGAGAGAGATAGGTGTTAAGATGATTTTTATCTCTAATTTTCCCCCCCACCAAAATAATATCCTGGAGATCGAGCCCAAAAAAGCAAAAAAAGAAACAATGAGAGCAAAATATAATATTTCTGCTGGTGTTGTTTCTTATTGTTAAAAAAAAAAAGAATTGGCTTTTTCTGGTCAGCCCAGATCCTGTTCCATGAAAAAGTGATGATGATGATGATCTCTTATCACTCTTCTGCCTAATTTGTGCCCTTGCATTGCAGCTCTCTTGAAAATTATAACGACTGATTTCATCATCTCTCCTCGCTCGTGTAATTTAGCACGCAACAAAAAAAAGTAACTCGAGTTTCATTGAGAAACTCGGAAGGAATGTGAACGAACATACAAGAAAAAAAAATCATATTTTTTGAGCTCAAGCTTCTCGCAATCCATGTTTGGCAGAAAAAAAAAGCTGTGCTGCAGTGAGAATATTCCAATTTGAAAGCACTTTCCTGCTTTGCTCCTTCTCATGAATTTCCTCTTTCGACAAGAGTTTCTCTTCTTCTTTGCAGACAATTTTTGTCGTAGAAAAAAATACACACAATATTATTCCTAGAATATAATATTCTCTTCTGAGAAAGAGTGTAATAATAATACTCTGGAGAAGCTCAAGTGTGAACACATTGTGATTATATTACGTAAATCTTTCTTTTCAACCATCATGCACACTGGGCTTTCTCACTTGGAAACATTTTCTTTTTACACGGGCTCTTCTTCTCCCTTCTCCCTTCCCTTCCTCTCCTCTCCATTTTTTTTCCTCTTCTTTTCCGAACTCACTTTCTTTTTGCAAGGATGCGCCTCCACTTTACCGTAAAGTTGGGGCCATTGTGTATCTGCGTTTTTTTATGACATGGCTCCAAAAGCCTGAAAAAAAATGTAGAATTTCATCATGTATAATATTATGGATAGATATGGATGTGTAAAGTCGGTTGGACACGTTGGAGGAGTTTGGAGTTGGAGTGCAATGCGCTACTTCAAAACTTCAGCTCTGATGCTCACAAAATCCCCTCCTTCTCCACATGTACATGCAAGCTTCTACTTACCTACTCCCTTTTGGAATTTCCCTTTTCTTGGACAAATGGACAGAGAAGGAGGGTGGTGGAGGAGGAGGAGGACAAAATTAAATTTGAGGCTGGTGATTGAACACACGATTTTAAAATTTGAATCCTCCTTATATTGTCCCTTTTTTTCTCTCTCCAAAAACTCTCAATATCCAGTAGTTAGAAAAGCGTGTACACAGGATTTTATCCCAAGTAGTTTGTGAATAGGTACATAGTTAAAATGTTGCAAAGATGTCCGCATTTAATGAAGTTTGAAAATGGTGAAAAGATGTAAATGAGGGGAGCAATGAAACGTCTCGAGTTAGCACAAACAGCATAAATTTTTCAGTCAGAAACAAAAACACACTCTCCCACTTCCCCCCTCCCTCTCTCCCTGCTCCCCTTGTAAGTGTATAATTTGCAAAGGTAATGAATTATCCATGAAGGAAATAAAAGGCTGAGCTGAAATGCGTAACACAATTGTCCTCTTTCCGGAGGAAAAATGGGAATGCATGGACCTCTCTATCCTATTGTCTCATGAAATTAATAAAATGCAGAAGTCATCTAGAGCAGCCGAATGCGTTAACCTCCTCCCAGAGAAAAAAAAGACAGAGGAAAAGGGTGAATTGGTGTGGGGAAATAAAGTTTGTGAGGGAAAACTGCATCTTGATGCAAATCAGTCTTCATTTTCCCTTCCATTGTCGATTGGGGACAAGAAAAAAAAAGAAAACGGGATCAAAAAGCTGTTGGCATCTTATCGCTTTCTTTCTCTCTCTCTCTCTCTCTCTGCGACACCATGACAGCAGCAGATAGTAAAAAAGAGAGCCCAATAATGACTATGTTATTCCGGAAATACATTGATTTGGAGGGGACAGAAGAAAAAGAAGTGAGAATCCCAAATAGTAAAAAAGAGCTTCTCCAAGCGCATATAAAAGAACCTCGAGATTTTTTTTCGTTATTCGTTCCTTTTCTGGAAGCCATTCAACTAGATATGTACAACACTCGCGACCATTACTCTTTCCCGAGAAAAACGAGGCTAGTGTGCTTCCCATCGTAAAAATTGATTATTATGCAAACTTCTTGTCCCGATTCATCTCCCCACCTCGCGCTCCCTTTTTTCCGTCGTGCCGACAATGATGCAAATGCAGCTCCATAAAAATCAAGATGATCACCCCGAGTGAAAAAATGACTTTGATGACATCCACTGACATCATCATACATCCCACGAGAGAGGGGTAATATTCCGATGGGAAGAATTTACTGGTAGATAGGAGGTGTACGTACTACCGAAGTGAAAATATACGTATTTGACACTTCTTCCATTTTTTTTGTGCAAAAAAAATATATATACAGGCCCAGTTTTTTTTCTTCTTTCCACACACACACGTAAATGTAAGTACAATATGGGCACGACGGGATCGATTTCCACCATAGATGCTTATTGATTAGGGCCATTTTGTGTAACAAGGCGGGCGAAAACAGTGGAACACTATGGTTCGCATTGTTGTTTTCGTTCTCGTAAAGAATGCGTTTTTTTCTATACTCAAGCGAGACGCTCCATATTCCAACGGGAAATGTATGACGGGCTTGTGATTTTGACAGCTGGAAAACCCCGCATACTCGAGAGAGAGAGAAAGAGAGAAATATCGTGAGCCCAACTGAAGAAATCCTGTTTTCAGTAAAGAGAACCAGTGATTTCTCATTCAACATACCTGCCCCTATACGAGAAAAAAAATAATGTGTGATTGGAGCATGTTTTTTTCTCTCTTCTTCTTCTTCTTCTTCTCCTTGGGAATGTATAGAACTGGCAGCATCTTATTGTGTTACCATGGGAGCAACACGGATGGGAAGAGGTGCTTTGACTTTAAGCTCCCTTCTCTCATGTCATCACACGAGGAATTTGACGGAATATAGATTCCATGAAGTTCCAGCAGCCAGATCCAATCTTTTAATACACTTACTCATGCATACTTTTCTCCGACAGGAATGAATGAGTGAAGAAAAGGGAGAAAATGAAGAGCATCTTGAGTTGAAACTGCTTTTTACCACGCACAGCAAGCAGCAGCTAGCCTCAGTCAGACATACATGCCCACTTTCACTTGCCTCTTTTCAGCTGGCTGGCTGGCTGGATGATGTGTCGTCTATTCGGTCGGGGAGAAAACGATAAGCTTCAAAAAAAAAGAAAGAAAGAAAAGTAAGCGTTGTATAGCATGAACCAGTAAAGATTCTCCTGGGGTTTGAAAATGGGGCCAGAGAACTCGCTTCACCAATGATCACCACCATTATTCCACCACCACTACCGCGTTGGAAGGCGCTGCTCCTTCTTGTGACATTGACTGAATT
>JAANSN010001062.1:0-39360 GCA_036850665.1 Dicranocentrus wangi | reverse complement strand
TTCGTTCTACAAGGTATGTTTGGATTTATTGGGTGGAGTAGTCGGGGTTGGTGGGTGTTAGGTTAAAGTATGTTTGGTTTGGTTTGGTATGGTATGTAAGACCATAAGTTCGGTTCGTAAGAATTGGGCAGCGAGCTAAGCTATTCCGCTTGGCGGACTTGTTTGGTAGGTAAATATACATTTCAACAAATATACATATAGTCCCATATACATCCTACGATGTGTAAACTTCATTTTCCAATATAAAATCTTATTAAGTTAACGTATTACACGTTGTAACTAATGTATCGGTTCTATCAACAATCAAAAAGAACCCGCGCAGAGCCGCTCGAAATTATATCCTACCGACTAATGAATGTAACACAAACTCCAAATACATGTACCCAAGTATACTACTTTTTCGTGAAGACGGAAACCGAAACAACCATTTCCTCGATCTGCTCCATCCAGGACCTATGGTACCTACGGCAAATGTAAACGACCGAGGTGGCTGGCCAACCGGAAAAAGGGGAGGCAAGTAAATGGAAATAATATTGTGAAAACTTTAATTACAGTCTGTTTGTCGGCGCTGAGTAGCTTTTTGGTCACTCCTATAACTTAATGCTTTTCGTTTTTTGGCGAGAAGGAAAAACACATACTTTCCCTAACCACAAATGAACGATACGAATGGAGAACGCATCCCGCTTTCCATCATCCCATCCCAACTGACAGTTTGAGTTAGCAGTTTCAACTAAACCAACCAACCAACCAACTCACGATCAGTGGTATAGGTATAATGAGTGCTAGAGTACTACTTATTGAAAACTTTAATAAAATATTTTAAACATGTAATATTAACGAGTGTGTGTGATGGAAAAGGTAGAAACGAGAAAGGAAGGAAATTGATAATCGTTGCACGAACCGTGGTATATCTGCGGTGCTAGTGCTGGTGAAGTGCAAATAAAACCTTTTTGCGATGACGATCACGGGAAAGTATTAAAAGTCTTTCTTGCCTGGTCCAAAAACCCAAACCACAATCTATATGCTTACACAAGTATACCTAGATATTCTCAATAATACAGTGGCAGTGCCAGCAACATCATTGACCCGTTTATTACGATTTTTATTCTATGCTTGACCAGGATGGGAGACGGGAAAAAGATGGGATACCCATTCCAATTTTTTCTCTCTTTTTTCGATTTCATACCTTTCTCTCCACTCTACACCAAGTTGATTCACAAGTGGAGAGGGGAAAGGGTGAAGAAACGGAAAAATTGAAAGGGACTTGGTGTGTAGACTAGTTGGTCCAAAACCAACATAAACATCATGGTTGTGGGTAGGTATCCCACAGTCGACTTTTTTCTAGTTTGATTTTTACCACTGAAAATCGTAATATCGCCAAGTTGCTCCTCTTTTTTGGTTTCCACTTGATCACGATGGAAAAGAGCTGATACGTAAAAAGTTGGTTATTGGAGAAGAAAGAATAAAAAAAGAAAGTAGTGAAAATTGTGCATTCCCGCTTTGATACAGACTTTGCTGTGTAAAAAAAGTGGGCGAGATAGACTATTATAGGTATTTTTATTTCCCTTGGGTTTCCCATATGAAACGATTAGATGTGTACACACATAGAGAGAGAGAGAGCGAGCAGGTAGGGACTTATAGAAACCCAAGTTGTATTCACTTGGCCAACTTTTATTTTTCCTCTCTTTTTTCGGGGATTGGACAGGTGTAATGAACCTTCCACTTGATCCATCCATTTCCATTCAAGCCTTTCCAAGACATTTTCATGAAAAAGCTATTTCCACTTTCGGGCAAAGGACGAAAACCGGGCATACGAAGTGTGGGATCCTATCCCTCCAAATGTTATTAATTACCCTGCTCAACGGCAAGACCAAGTATCGTCTCGGCGTGCCTTGTGTGGCGGGCGTATGCGGTGTTGCGCAATGTTAATGGGAAAAAATGTATATATTATACTGACAGCTATAGGCAGGCACACCACATAAAATTCGTTGACTCTTCTCCCTTTTCCACTTTCTCCCTTATTATTCCAAGTGAAGGGATTCTCTAGTCGATTTGCGTGAATGAGCAGAAAGCACACAAAAAAGAGAAACGGCGGGTGCTTCTTTTTTGAAGATGAATATTTCATTGCCTTTTAGCCAGAGACTGGTAGAAGTAGACAGTATTGAAAATGTATTTTAAATTTCCATAAAGCCCACTTTTTCAGTTCAGGATTGAAGTGGCGATGAGAATGACGCGGTGAGATAGGGCTTCCCATTATTTGCAATTATATGGCAAGTGGCTATTATCGTCCACCAGGGTAATACATAAAAACAGTGGAAAGTGGAAACTTATTTGAAGGAACAGTTCCATACATTTTTCTAGAGCAATGCTCCACTACCGTGTAGATAATCAAATATTTTAGTATGAAAATGTAATAATTAAATTGTATAGGGCAAGGCATCATTACGACCTTGGTTCCCCTTTCACTTGCCAACTTTTCTGACTATTCTTTCCTCCTTCCCCTCGAGCGGAGTTGGAGTTGTGTGCGCAATTGACCTTCAGATTTTTTTGGGTGATGGTGGGTGAAGGAGTTCCATAACTAGACTCGAGAAGGGTTTCAAAGTTATATGAATGTATACTAATTGTAAGTAAAGCTACATTGATTTCAGAGGTGTTTGTATGAGCACGATGAGTTGTGCAAGAGAGAAGAAATCGGAAATAGGAAATAGAGTGCCAATCAACGTTCAGATTATCAAATGCTTATTTCACGTCGTTCCGTCACGGTGGCAAAGCCTCAGAGAAGTAAATGAATTCAAGGTGGATTCTAGTCGATACATATTTTTATGTGGTTTCGAGGCGTAAGGAGCAAATGGAATGGAAGCGTCATTAATTAGCTGGGAATGTATACCACCATCAAGGGTCAGGGAAGGAAAACATGAC
Source organism: Dicranocentrus wangi (assembly GCA_036850665.1). Lineage (NCBI taxonomy): Eukaryota > Metazoa > Arthropoda > Collembola > Entomobryomorpha > Entomobryidae > Dicranocentrus > Dicranocentrus wangi. Next base: position 36,441 of record JAANSN010001062.1, on the reverse strand, counting down.
AAGAAAATTATCAGTGGAGAGGTCTGGTCTACGAAATAAAACCTTGCCATGTTGATGAGTAAATGGAAATGAAAGGAGATGGAATGAATACAGAACACTTGGGAGTTTAAAGTAACAAGTAAACCGATATGCAAAAATATGTTAGTCCAGACAAGTAAATTTCGAGATGTTGAAACAAGTGAAATTCAAAAACAGTTTTAAAAAGTGGCAATTAGCAATTACCATAAAATTTGAATGAAAATTTAGGTTTAAGTTAATTTATCTAAACACTGAAACATGAAAGCGTGGTCGAGAGATGCATAAAAGGGTAAGGATATGTACCACCATTTTCGATACTTTGGTAAAAAAAACATTTCAGGGGTATTATATTGGGGTGGAGCAAGCAGGACTGTTGAAAATGCCTTTTTAAATAATATAATTTATTTATTGCCTTTAACAAGCCCTTTAATTTGTTCGATATCTCGACCTATTGCTGTAAATGTTATTTTCTGCCTTTTATGAAACCCTTTGTTTTTCATTCGAAGACCGGTCATTCCAACGGTCGACAGCTTCAAGTATGCGCGCAATGTGTATTTGCATAAATAAAAGTGTACTTATTGGAATTTGAACATAGGTTCTCTTAATGTTGAACCTACGTACCTATTCTTTCTCTTGTCTCTGCATTCAAGGATACAGGGAAAGAAAGGAGCCTGTGTATATTTACAGGAGATGCTGGGTGTTTGAGTGGGATTTGTGTGATTTTGATGAGACAAAAAAGACGGGAACAAGGAAAATACCTGGGAAGGAAAGAATTCTGAAATGAAAATTAAGTTTAAGTGACGGGGACATAGCAAAGCGCTACCTCTTCGCTGGAGAAAACACGACAAACTTTTTTCTCAATTAAATCTCAGCATCTTTTAATTAGCAAACATTTATTTAAGCACTTCGCAAACGTTTGGGGGTGGCGTGATACAAAGATATACACCCACTATACATATCTTTGAATCAGACATTCTAACAAAAATATATATGTAAATACACTAAAGTAACCCATCACAAGAGATTTCCCATCGTCCCATTTTTGCAAAAAGCAAACAGAGGTAGAAGCTAAATGAAAAACTGGAACTAAACCTAGAAAATCTCTTTTTGATGACGTAAGCCAGTTTGAAAACTAACCTGCAGACTTGCATTGAAAAAACCTTCATACATACCGGTTTTATCATTTTCCCAACTTTTATTGAATCTCTAACCTCAGCAGATATTCCCCACCGTTAATCCACTTTCTCCCATTTTACATATATTTGCTCTGAATTGTGTGACACTGACAGGTGGAAACTATATATGTAACCCATACACCCTACAATCTACGTGCTGCATGAGAATGAGAAAAGGAGATCAAAGGAAATCTAGAAAATTATCAATGTTACTCAAACCACATCATAGAGCGGAAAGTAACAACCCATTTTGTGTAGCCTACCTATAACCCCGTGTGTACATTGTGCCAACTTGTAACACACTTTTTATGTCAGACGGAATGCATATTATTGCCTTGAGACAGGAATATTTCCCCATATTACTTTATCTAGGTTAAAGGTAGTTATTTCGTATGGGGTTGGGGTATACCCTATAAAAAAGTTTTTCCCCTCAGTGACACACTGGAAATGATATACCACCCAAGGATCTCATTTCCCAGTAATATTATTACATTTCAGCGATACTTCCAGAGACATTCCCGTTTTATTATTATTACTACCCGTATTTTCCCTTGCCAGCTTATGTGCCCCCACTGCAAATACCCTAGTGGGGAGAGAACGAAGAAACAACAAGTAAGCGCATGTAACTACACCCATATTCCATTACACCCCGAATCCACTAAATCCGAGTAGACTCCTATCGTCCTCTGCGAGGGCAGTGGTAGTACTCTCATCTCCGATTTCAACGGACCAAAAAAAGGGGAAAAAGTGAATTTCCTACGATTAATCCTAATCCCTGGGATTAAAGCATAAAAAGAGTTTTTACTTTTGGGAGATATTTTGCGGTTGCCTGCAGTGCCGTGATCTAGATCAGCGCAGAACCTATATAAAAAGTTTTAAAGTATGAGGCAAGTAACGCGACGATCAAAGTGGGCGTGGGAATATCACTGGGCTCCAGAGCCGTGTGCCGTGAACTAAATAAAAAAATCACATAGGAATCCATCAAATGTGCGTGGAATAACTCCGTATGTTGCTCACATTTCCAGATGGAAAAACGGATCAACGCAAAATATCTCTGTATAGCGAAGTAGTATATGGAGTCATTCTCACATTTGGCATACAGTAATCACTGATCCTTGCGAGTGTGTAGCACTTTCCTTTCCCAAAAATCTCAAGTTTCCTTTCGAAATATGCACCATCTCCTTTAACTCAACGTCTTGATACATTTGTCATTCAAAAAACTGAAAGAAGTGAATAGGTTTGAAGTTCACAACTTGCCCAGTTCAAGGAGAAAAAAAGTAAGAATGTGTCAACATCATCTATCTATCCTCTGCAACCCTCATCCAGTGAATACAACTGTCATTCAGTTGACAGGCGGAGATGTGTCGGTTCGAACTTAATATGTCATTCCATTAAGCAACTGAATAGGTTTTCGGATGAGAGGAGTCCCGATAGAATTCGCCAGTGTAAAAAATGAATAACATGCCTATTCCTTCCTATTCACTTTAGAGAACCTCGCCCTAAAAGGACACCATTGGAATCCCCAACGAAGACCCAATTATGAAGGTGTTTTGCAAGAAACCTGAGTTAGTGCAGTGGTTCGTGGTAAATAGGTGGCTCCACTACTCTTTTCTTGGCTGTAGTCCCACTGCCAGAATTATCAACCATACCATATATAATACATGCATAAGTTAGGAAAGGTAGTACAGCTAGAGAACCCCCTTTTCCAGCCATTCATTCCTTTACCCTTCAATACACTAACTTAGAAAGATATCCCTATAATATTGCAATCCTACAAAAAATAAAATTGTCTATATATATTCCGTACTAGAGTTCCCCAGTTACGGTTATAAGCACCAAGTTTCCCATTCCCATCCAAAGACCTAAAACAACTGAAGCGAAAACTTTTTAACTTTTCCTCCTCCTCCTTTCGTCTTCTCGTACTTCTTGGAAAATTACGTTGGAGTCGGAATCTTTCTGCTCCTACACACGGACAGATGCATGGCAAATGGCAATAATAATACAAAAGTTCGGAGCCATCAACATCATCATGAGGAAAAGCTTTGGTGGAGATGATGATGATGATCGTGCCTTCAGTGCTAACAAATCCCTTAACTTTCCCATTTATTCCATTCCACGTACCACACTTACTACGCTCCTCCACTCTGTCTTCAGTTTGCATTACCTTACATTTACTTCCAAGTTACAAGAGTTTTGCTCACTCCATGTCTGATATATATTTTTTGTGTTTCCTTTACGACTGGATTGACTGAGGAGAGTGAGCAGAAAAAAATACTGTCGCCATATGGTATCTCCTTGTCCCAACCCAACATTGTATTTATGAATATAACGGGGCTTTCCACCAGGCACACATTCGTCTCCCAAGTGAAGAGTGACTGGAGGCAAGAATTTTTTTTGCTTTGTTCCCTATTCCCACCCTCGTACTGCAGACGTTTGTATGCAGACCTTGGTAGTGCTTATACACGAGTAAACTTTGCTTTCTCCTTGTTACTTCACTCTTTTTTATGACATTAAATTACTGTCCACGAGGAAAGGGACGGAAGGGGAGTAAAAAATAGAGTAAAGCTCGCAGAAACAGATGGGAAACGTTAAGAGTTTTTTGTGCGATTCCACAAGAAAAAAGAAGCGATTTACGCGTATTATCGTAATAACATTACTCGCTCCCAGATTCTCCCGCGGTAGCTCCCACAAGAGAAAGTAATAAGAGGCTCAAAAATTGTTCCCTTTTGATTAGATTTTTTTATCTCTGCCTTAGAGCAACTCACACCTCAACATAATATTACCAACTGGTGGATATTTTATGAGAAGCCAATTCCGCAATCTTGTTTTTCCGGTTGAGTCAATAATGCATTTACAAACAACAATGGTATGCCGAGATATTCCGAAGCCACTTCAATTTTCCAATAAGCAATTAAATCCTCCTCCAGCGGAGATTAGAGGTTGTTGTCGTCAAGTGAGAATTCAGAACGGGGACAATAGTCGCCCAAAGTCACTTCTCCCCTTTCCCCATCATTTCACCTTTTCACGCCAATGTATACGTACACCTTTGCTTTTATTTTCCCACGCAATATATTGTGTATAAAAGAGTCTTTCCAGCTGCCCCATTTCGAGTAATCGGAGAAAATATAAAACTTTTGTGGTGGTGATGGCATGGCATTGTGTATCTTTTCGCTGAATTGGACAAGTTTATTCAAGAGGAAGGAGTGTGTGCAACAGAAAGAATATTTGTTATTATTACCTCATGTGTTTGTCTTAAGTTTACTTGCTTGCCAAAGGGATTATCATTTTGTTGGAACCTCCATTCTGTGCTTCTAATTCCATGTAACTTTTTTGTTTTCACTCAGCTTAACTCTTTTCAAATGGCATTGGGCATGAAGACATTACATCGCGTCAAACAGGCTTGAACAAGCTTTTCCCTTGATGCTTCTTATCTTGTTTACGTTTCCCGTGTTATTATTATTACGGCTGTTATTGCAGAATACATTTCCAGTTTTTTCTTGGGGATCAGATGCGTAGAAAAAACAGGGTAAAGTGCAGAGCAGAGGGGAAAGGCTTGTCCAACCAAACACTTTCTGTTCGGCATATGAAGTAAGTGAGTGAGCTGAGAGGGAGGCAGATGCTGGACTACTGTTGTGTGTCACAGCGATTTCGGGTGAAGCCAATTCTAGCATTTTTTTTCGCATAAAGTTATACCTCTACAGATGTCGATAGTGGTAGTGCAAAAAGTTGGATGTAGGAAAATAAGCTGGAAACCACCCCTCAATAAACAACTTTTATAGCTGTCCGCACACTCGATAACTGTGTGAGAATGTGTGCTAAAAGTATTTTTATACCTCTTGTCCTGTTTCAGGACTTTGGTTTCATGTGGGTCTATACACACATGTATCAACGGGAAAAAGTGAGTGACTGGGTGAACATGGCACATGACTTAATCTGATTGACTGGAGACTTACCCGTTGTACATGAGTCAGTCATATGATCCCACTTGAGGGTTCACACAAGAATAACCAAAGCAGGAGGCGCATATAGAAAGCAAAAATGTGAACGTAGCAAGCAAAGGCTGAACATTGAGCGAAGGGAAAGGGGGCGGGTCTCCTTCTTGCCAAAAACAAGGACGTTTTTAACATTCTAACATGGATCTTTTACTCTCATGAATACATACACACACAGATAGCATTATTTATATGCATTTCAGTTTTTGCGGTGGGCTAAACTTTCCATTTCCTTCACTTACAAACTTACAACCTCAGTAGTTTTGCCCGTAGTATGCATCGTCTGGGCGTTTGTACGTCCGCCCGTCAAGGCTGAAACAGCCACAGTTTTCAAAACTTTTAGGAATCTTTTTACTAATTCTAATGGCATATTAAGAAGCATTAACCTTACGTAATTTTTCGCCACAATGTTGTTCACTAATGTTTACCATACAATGCAAATGAATGTTAACGTTTTATTGATGGATTTTGACAAAACAGACAAAGCCGAACAAAATTGCTTTTAACTTAATGTTGAAATTAAGTTTTGTGCTTTGCGAGCAATTTTTAGTATTATAAAATGAGCGAAAATTTCTCTGCACGATGTACATAACGAATGAAGTCTTCGAGGGGGCATGCAAAATGTTTTATACCTAAAACATTTTAACCAATTAGAATTAAAACCGTTGTAAATTAGAGGGATTTGTGTTTTATAAAAGAGGAAGCGAATACGGGAAAACTTATTGTTAGTTTTAGTCACATTGAGTTATAAGATGAGGAATGCAAGTAGCCTACAGATTGTCGAATAAAAATTCGAATGCTTACTAATATCTACGCGTCCCACAGCAGTAAACGTTCGAAAATAAAGAGTGTCTGTCCGCAAGTTTTTTTCATATGTCGCAACTTATCTACATCCAGCATTTGGCAGGTATATTTGTGTGTCACTTTCCCGTATTCCCATATGACATGCCATATAACCACCAGAAAAAGCAGGGTTTGCACAACAGGAGCATAGAAAAAGTTTTTTCTTGACATGAAAGTTGATTTGGAAATGTTTCGTTTTGACAAATTACCATTTGAATGATGATGAATGGGAGTGCATGAGGCGGGGGAACGGGAGCTATATCGTAAATAGCCGAGTGTAAGTGCATGCATTCAATCTCGGCTCTACAATTTCAGGTCAACCATCACATTTTTTAAGTTTAAAATCAACTAAATCAAAGGAAAGCCGAGATAAAGCACGAGATAAAAAACAAGTATTTCACCTTCCAACCCTCCGAGGTCACTCCCTTCCAGACATCACCTCGGGTTAGCACCAGTGTCTCCATTTTGTTCCCTTCCAAGTCGTCTTTTCAAATCCTAGCAGGAATTCCATTGTCGTCGTTGATAGCACCGAGACTGACGGGAGGACAATAATGTCGAGACGAGACATACTAGGAATCTTCTTGATTAACTTGTGTACGTACTGGATGTATAGTTTGTGTATGTATATTGAAGACAAGTTTTGCTTTTAGCACATACTGACTCTATTTGATTGTACGAGGTATATTGTGCAACAGTTCCATTCAAATAGTTTTTTGTGTACTGTACTTGTTGTAGCAAATAAACCTTCATTTTCAGTCAAATGCCTCTCATCTCACAAAAATGAACAGAGAAAAATGAATAATTATCTTCTTGCTTTTTTGTGTGAAATCAGTCGTTAAAAATCATTCTTTCCTTTTGTATTTAGGTAAAAATTTGTAATATCAGAGATTATATAATTTTGTAACAGGTTTTATTTTTCGCCAGGAAAAAAACCTGATAGTGAGATTCTCGGATTTCCCTTTTTAGACATAAGATTGCATGTTGTCTTTCTTTGGGAAGAGGAAAACACATTGAATTGTTTCTTTGAAAGCGTCACGAAAGTCTCTGTTGAAGTAGGCTGCAAAAAAGAGATAGAAATAGAATTGTAAAGTTTTTTTTCTTTCGGATTGCTGTCCACGACAAATTTTTAATTAAAATGTTGAAATTATATCACCACTCACCGTAGATTATGGGGTTGAGTGTGGAGTTGAAGTACCCGATCCAGAACATTGTTTGCACGAGCCATTCCGGATTCTGACAAGAGTTGCCACACAAAGCGGACACCATGTACCAAGTAAAAAAGGGTACCCAGCACGCCACAAATGTCCCCATGATTATACCTAGGTAAAACAAAAGTGAAAATGAGGGGTAATCGACAAAATCGGATCACCTCGTTTTGGTTTCATCGGGCGCTATTTCATTCCCACAGAAAAATGACTTTATATCATATATTGGCTATAAGGCTTAGTTTTGTTGCAAGGTACGACCAGATAATCATTAAAAATCTCTGTGAAAACTGTATCTTTCCAAAAAAAAAGTCACTTAGTACACATCTGCGTTGGCGAAAATTGCACCGTGTGTATAATGTAAATGCACTTTTCATGTTGGATCCGATACATTTAACATTTTGTCTTTATGACAGTCATCAACTCCATTTCTCCATCAAGCTCATCTGCTAATGATCACGTCCAGTGTGGATCCCACTAAAATGCTTTCAAGACAAAACCCATACAGTCATTAAGCGTCATCGGCACAAAAATATAAGGGCTCAATTGTTGCTACCCACACATACAAAAAGCTCGTTTTCCTCGCATATAATCACTACCAACACTAAAAGTTTCTTATATCTTGCCGAAGTATGTGTCACTTTCCATTTCGGCTAAAATGATTGACATAAAATCTCAAAATCCTTGGCACATGACAAAGGCTATTGGCAATATCCGGAAAAAACAGGATCGTTCACGGGGAATGAGTTTTTCTCATTCATGCGGATCTGCAAAGCGCCGCTGACTCCAACAGTTAGACAAAGGAAAACATACATAACAATAGCGTCATGGAGTAGAGTAGACACATCATTCCATTGCAAAAACTTTTTACGTGACCATTTCAACATACTTTCTTTTAGAGAGAATCCAACAAGCAAACAAGAAACATGCCATGTTATCTTCGCTTCATTTGCTGTCAGCCATTAAAACTTTAAATGACTACATGGCTTCTACTACACTAACTGCTGGCGGGGGAAAATGTGGAGAAAATATCATGAAACTGGATTCCACATACTCGCAGTCAGTTCCCTTCGTCTCCATTGATTTTCTCGGTGGCACAAAGGGTGAAAGGAATTGAGTCTACACCTATAATCCATAATGAAACCGAACTCCCATGTAAAATTACTATAAGGTATTTAAAAAGTGTTGAAGACATAATCTCGCTCGAACTGTAAATCGTTTATTAGCGGCATTGGTATGGAGTCTTGCAAGTATAGTATACCTAGTCTACATTCCGTTGAGTCTGTGCTAGCGGGACTGCAATTGGTAATAATAACCTTTGTCGTCATTCATCCGTTATGAGTTACCGCCACAGAATTACATGTCACGGTCCATTTCCTCGGCACAAAAAAGCGCACCTTATCTGAGGCTCTCTAAGGTTAGCAAATATTAACCTAAAATATATATGAAATCTATGTCGGGATAGTTAACCCTGCTCACAAATGTTTTCAGGGGCATTGCTGGACACGAAATTTGAGGGGCCGAAAACCGTTAAATGAGGAGAAATAAAACGGTGACATTTAAAACATTAAAGTGAAGTAGATTATAATAAGGTGGAGAGAAAGGCATATCCCCGGATAATTTATTTACTCGACAGCAACCTCGCCGGAAGAGGAAAGTATTAGGCAAGAATTGCGTGCCCAAAACTGCCACCATTTAAGCTTTTTTCGCCTTTGGTCTTTCTATTATCCTCCCGTATTTTCCCCTGACTCCGTAAAATGGACTAGTGGATACATACAAAAAGTTCATAAAGATGTCTCGTGAATTGTGAGTCCTTCGGGAATGTTCCATGAGAAAAAATAGAAATACAGGGAGAAACATAGTAAAACAAGAACCAATGATAAGTGTACAATGTACACAAGGCACATTGCTACAATCTTTTTTTTTCGTTTGCTGTCTTTTATCGGAATTTACGAGACAGGGAAAGTGGAATGGAGGCAGGGAGACATGGCACAACATGCAAATCCAAATGACACTTTATTGTCCTTATATTTCACAAGAGATACTTGTATTCGTTTCCTGTGTGGGTTTTTGTTTGCTTCCAATCTTCGTGCAAAAATGTACACAGCTGACAAACCTGGAAATCTCATGAATAAAGTCAAATAAAAGAGTAAAAACATTATACAAAATAGGTATTTCTTCAATATCTTCTTTTACGAGGTCTACTTCCAGATTTTCCGCAGTTGAGAACCTGCTACTAAAGAGATGCACGAAATGTGTACTACATTTCAATTGAAAATGCAAATATGGATAGAGAATCCTGACAACTTAGTAAATACTTGACTGGAGAAGATCCCTACAAGATATACAGGATTTGTGTTATCGACTCCTGTATTAAAATGCCAATTTTCGTGGTTTACAAATGCCTTCTGTGATGCTACGCTACTGGCAATCAGATTTTCCGCAGTTGAGAACCCTGCTACTAAAGAGATGCACGAAATATGTACTACATTTCAATTGAAAATGCAAATATGGATAGAGAATCCTGACAACTTGGTAAATACTTGACTGGAGAAGATCCCTACAAGATATACAGGATTTGTGTTACCGACTCCTGTAGTAAAATGCCAATTTCCGTGGTTTACAAATGCCTTCTTTGATGCTACGCTACTAGCAAAGAAGACGGATAATGCATCATCATGGATAAAAATGAAGAAATGGCGAGGTTGTATGAAGTCATGGTGTATTTTTCCCACCGCGGAATAATAGAGGTAGTCGGAAGGGACGGACCATTGATTTCCTGACATTTGAATTGGACATTACACGCTTTTCACCCTGTTATCCAGTTAGTCCATGGTTCAGCGGGGGGATTATACAGAGTAATGAAATATTCTAACATTTTCTCATCCGGAATGCCGCTTATTATCTTCAGAGATGGAAGATACCTCGTAAATATAATGAGACATGCCAATGCACTGACTCACTTCAAATTTCCTTTTTCTGGTAAAAACCGCATGGAGAGCAGACTACCAATTGACATATCTCGGGCTAACGGTCTCCTAAACAGGGTTTCTGACGGAGAAAGAATTCGAATAGAAGTCGATTGTGAAATTGGCTGGGAGTATGTGTCTGAAAAGCGGCTTTTGGATGGTGCTCTGGCGCTCTGGCTTGCTGACGAATTGCAATCTCAAGGAAGCATACCGCCTGGCTTGTAATGCCCCCGAGCACAAGATGAAATAGGAGAAAGATCTAGAACGGGATTGAAAACTCGTGTAACAGAAAAACCTCGGTGTGTTATAATACGCTGGGATTACACGCGCTTATTTTTTGAGTATTTGCATACATATAGTACATATACCTATAGGTAGGTATTCAATTTTATCTACCGACTGGAATAAATTGTGAGTAGTGGATGTGAAATTTATTCGTTGTTCGCCATGTACTCTATATTACTAGCTGCTATCTACCACATGCGATGGTATGCCACGGATATTCACTGGGTTCAATGTTGCTTCAACAGCAGAAGCAGTGACCTTAATAAGGAATAACATAACTACCTAGTAACCTTTTCCTACATCTACGAGCAGAAGCATCATCATATTCTGTCATTTACGAACTCGGCAAAGTAATACCAGTGTCATTATAAATCGGAGATTATTTTTCATTTGAACATTTGAAATTGACAGTATTGCTCATTCGATTTCGTAATGACACATGATATTGATAAACGCAAAAATCTTGTAGATGTTATAGATGGAGCTAATTACTAATTACACACTCGAGTGGACTAAAGACACCCGACATCAATACACTTGATCCGTGCAATGCAAGGGTGCCTATGGATGATGCAGGTTTTGAAAAGTTTTTATCAATTTTAACTCTTCGCTTTAAGTCTTTTCTACATCGTGGGATTGTATGATTGTGTCAATCTCCATTTTACGCAAATATGAAGTAGGAATCTTCCTTTAGACCAAGTTCTAAAGGTTGTAGGACTAGAATGTTATGGATGGAGGATGCACGTATCTTGATTTAGATCTCGACAGTGACAAAGTATTTTCATTTTCATCTGCATGACTGTGTTAAACTCAGAAATCGCACCAACAAACTTGTCAGGACTTCTTTGTCGGACTGAGTCAGGTTGGCTATACATTACTATCAGGGTGATTGCTGTCAAGATAAAACCAACCAGCAATTGCAAAACTCGAGTGGAGATAGAGCACAAAACCTATTATTTGACCAATGTAAACAATTCTTTGATACATGCTACATAATAAAATAATCAAATCAAATTGAACCGAAAAAATGTTCCTAACAAGACTATTATTGGACACTATTTACTAATAGACCAACTTTAATTCTATCTTCATTACTAAATCGCTACCGAATATCGGTATACATCGGCCTATTTTGAGTGACAGTGACATGAATTCTTTAATATGACATGAAAGAATCAGATATACTTAAATATCGATTTTCATGAAAGCTTTTATTATACAAACATACGACACACTTGGCAAGGCATGGCCATGGCATGACAAAAAAGTCATAATATTTAGAAAATTGTTTTAATTAAATTCATTTTCATTTTTAAAAAGTTGAATCAACCTTTTGATTGATTGACACACAATGTGTAGTATATCATTTGAATCCAGACCACTTCAAATGTAATCTTTGCCTTCAATTAAATATTAACTTGTTTGCTTTTCAAAATCAGAAGCAACAGCGAATTGCTTGAGTCCAGTTAACAGTATAATATTGTTACAAATAATTATCTATTCGTGTATATTAAAATTCCCTAAATATGCCCCGAAAGTTTTTATTTTTTCTAACCGCCATTCTGGCATTTGCTTCCACGTTAGCCCAGACTTGTCCCCCTGCTGACGTACTACACCCGTGCGAGTGCGCCGAAGAAGAATTGCGATTTATGTGTACCGGAGAAAACAACCCTGACATTGATTTGAAAGCGATATTTGACCGAGTCAGCGAAGTTATTGACGACAGTGTGATCTTCGAGGAAATCTACATCACTCAGCTTCCCGGACGCGAACTCCTGGAGAACACTATGACAGGCCTTAAATTCAAACGGATAATTATGAATTACAACATGGAACTGGAGTTTATTCACTCCGACGCATTTAACGCAACATATGACGTAACGACGTATTTGGACATTCAGTCAAACAATCTAACTAACAAGAATGACCAACACGATGTATTCAACTTTGTCAGTAAATTCAAAAAAGTAGAGACCATTCTGATGGCCGAAAACAGCATGTTGTCCATTCCCAGTGACCCTTTCCCTGAAGTACTGCCAAACGTAATTAATTTAAGACTTGGATCAGGTAGCAGGTGTACACTGGATGCAGTAGGAAGTAGGATCTTCTCAAATCTTCCTAAATTGCAAGATGCTCGCTTGGACCAGTGTGACATAAGCCTTACTGAATTTCTCCCAGATACCTTTGAAGGAATTGGTTCCGAAGTGATGCTTAATCTGGAGTATAATCCTTTTACTCGGCTACCCGAAGATATTTTCAAACCTTTGTTGGACAATGCTGCACGTGTATTCGTTGGAGGAGAAGACTGTTCCGGATTTTCATGTGACAAATTGCAACTCGACTGTGATGAAGTATCTGCATGGCTGTGTCAGAATGTAACAAGTTATCGCCCAAAGTTAATAGGATTTTTTTGTCAAGTTGGAACTGGGTATATGACTATTTGGGATTGGTGTCAAGATAATGAGTAATTAACGGTACGGAAACTCGATCATTAAATGTAAATACATTTTCGTATTGATGAATGTAAATGAAAATAATTAAGTCCTTAATTAAAATGAAAAAACGATTAGATCGTATTAAATAAGCTCCCTAAGTGCAACTCATGAAGAAGAGTGTTTGAAAGTCTGCAATGTATATTCATCTTGACATAAAAAACCAGTAAGGCACTGCACTGACACGCTAGACAAACAGAAGCACAAAGCTGTATGGGAAGGGGGGGAATACGTTATATATACTTTTGAAGATATAGAGACAAAGGTCATACATAATATCACATGGAGGGCGTATTTAAAATTCATCTCCAAATTTTAAAGGTTCTTGATAGCATAGATATACTAGGTCTGGAAGAGCACCCTCCAGCTAAACCTCTACCTTTACAATGCTTTCACCAACGGGAAGCAGACCACCAAATTGGCAAAATCGTTGTACTTTGAAGATCAAATAATTACTTGAAACTACCATCGGTCATGGAGCATCCCCTTTAGCAATACAAAAATGAATTGAGATAACGCAAGCCAATTTTCCATTTTGTTATGGAACGTTATGAAACTCGATAAAAATCCATTGTGCTGGAATTAATCTGGAGTATCCGTGAACTCGTCAGTCGTAACCTTCGTTTTGGTATATTATACTGCAAATTGTAAACGGAGTGCCTTTTGGAACGCTAGAACCTACAATGAGTAGTGAACTGGAAAATATTGAATGAATGATTTTGAAAAAAAGATCCCTGAATTGGTTGCAGCGCTTTTGTATTTCTGCACAATAACCACCCAGCCTATGGCAATTTGCTTTTCAATCAATGGAATCAAGCAGTTCGAGACAGAGAGGTAGACGTGTTGGCATTCGTAAATTGCAAAGGCAACGACGAATGCGCAGAAAAGATCAAAAAAGATTTTTTTTATTCTCTTCGCTTTTCCAACTTTTTTGCGAGAAATACATACTTTGCAATGCTACAACATTCACGAATTACCTTTTTTGCTTTCCAGATTTTAAGCAATTTATATCCACATTTGTACATATATGCGCACATGCACGTATTTTTTATTATTTGCACAATAAATATAAGTAACAAAAAATCACCAACCTTAGCATACTATTAATTCTTTTGTTTCGTTTATCTGAATCCTAAGCCGGTGAAGGTAGAGCAGTATCATTGCATTAATATCCTACGTAGTTTCTCTTGCAAAACAAAACTTCCTATATAATTTAGGGCGAAGTTTTGAATTCTAATCGTAATGACACAAACAAATGTTAATAGCTGCTATTTTCTCTTATGCACGCGTGGCCAATATTCATTCATGAAAGAAAATAGTTCATGTCGACTGCCCTATTGTTGCCAATTAAANAATTCTAATCGTAATGACACAAACAAATGTTAATAGCTGCTATTTTCTCTTATGCACGCGTGGCCAATATTCATTCATGAAAGAAAATAGTTCATGTCGACTGCCCTATTGTTGCCAATTAAACCTGAATAATTTATTCCCTCCCGAAACTGCAGTGATTGGCAGACGTCAATGTTCTTGGAGACTCACTGACGAACAATATAATAAATTATTTATTCATACATTGTCATATCGGACCACGATGATTATTTAAAGTACCAACGAAAAGTGAGTACTGTGCAGGAAAGTCTCTAGTGATTCGTTAAAAAGCTTTGTAAGAAAAAGAATCAAACTGACACAGTAGAAGAGTAGTATTAGATCGAGTTATCTGGTCGTTCCTTACATTTCACATTTAATTCTTATTTATGCTGTATACTATACTTATGTAATAAATTTCATGTGCTCAACTTACCTAGCGTTCTTGCAGCTTTGTGCTCATGCTTCCATCGTTGTTGCGACTTGTTGTCGCAGACAGCTGTCGATGTAGAACCTGTGGATTTAAAAAAAAAAGCACGCGTTAAAATTTTTAAAAAATATGAACAACGGGAACTATTTATGCTATATCGATCATGAAAATTAAAACTACATCCACATTTTGTGCGAAATCATTAACCATTTAGTTGACGTATGTATGCAACACCACAGACAGGGACAGTACACCATACCAGCCACGTTTTTTAAGTTCTATTCAAAATGGGTAGTTGTAAATTCTACTACGTATTTATGCTATATGCTATATCGATCATGAAAATTAAAACTACATCCACATTTTGTGCGAAATCATTAACCATTTAGTTGACGTATGTATGCAACACCACAGACAGGGACAGTACACCACACCAGCCACGTTTTTTAAGTTCTATTCAAAATGGGTAGTTGTAAATTCTACTACGGCTACTACGGCAGGTAACAACATAATTACAAATTCTTCAAGTTGATTATCAAATTCAAAGTTCACCAATTTTATAATTTGTCTTTAAATTTACATATTTAAACAAGTTCAAGTATTTACAATAAACAGCATATTATGGTACTGCGAACGGTTTTCATGTATCGAAAAAGTTAAGGGACAGGCTATACATTCTTCGAACCACAGCGAATTTAGGAAAATCGTGAAGCTGTGCACGAACCTATATACCATACATTTTGGTATACAGCGTGACATTTTGCGTAGGATTTTTGCAATACTTGGAATTGGAATACGTTTTGTTATACAATTCTATGGAGTCCTATTTACTATAAATTCCTATTCCACTGATTAGGTTTTCTTAAAAGGTATTCAAGTTCACGTGAACTTCAATAATACATTCCAGGGGTTCTCAACTTTCCTCAAGAAGGAAACAAACAAATAAAAGAATTTCCGTCAAGAAACACGGAGTGAGTCTACTTCTGCGGTCGGTCACTGTGATCCACAAATCGGACAGAAAAGATTTTCCCGAACTTCCTCATCCTCGAAAGCTTGAAGGGGAAAGTCTATGGCAAAGTTGCTCTTATGGTACGAATATATCCCCGGAAATTCTTATGAAAACATGATTTTTACTTAGATTATCTTTATTGATACTCACAATCCATCTTACAATCCATCAATATACCTACTCGCTTTCTCTTCCTGCTTGCTTAGTGGCTTCAATCTTGAAGTCATGCTTCTACGGAATTCGAGGTTAAAAGAACTATTAATACTACAAAAGGTGTTCCTTTATGAATTCGTAATATTTGTATATGGAACTTTTATAAACGGTAAACATTCAAATAAGATATTTAGCCCTGTCCTTATTCAACCTTGGCTGAGAACTCCCACGTCAACTTCAATTGTATAGCAAAATACAACGCAAATCAGAGCTAATATTCTACCACGGTCGTGTTTTTGTTGTTGGCACAGGCTCAAGGAATTGCGTACCTGTGACACGACAAAATACGACCCTGACTTCTCATCAAAATACGGAGCTTTTGCGATAAATAGACTAAGGATTCAGGAAAGCAAGAAAAAGCACATTGAAGGTTCGTTTGTTAAAACTGGCCGGTGTTATATTGCATTGTGACCAGAATGAACAACAGGATGTGTACAGGACAGGCACTACCTTTAAATGACCCTTTCCCTGTTTACCACTACTACTAGCGAACATCATTTCTCTTGACTCTTTGCTTTTCCCGAATTGAATCGAGCTGGTGTGATGGCGTGCGTACCAAATAACCTACACAGGTTATATGAAACATTTCCAAAAAGCCAAACTTCATATTTACTTCAGCTTCTTGTTAATTATGAGTCAAAAAAGGTAATGCGTTCATGCATTTTGTGTAGAGCAGCTTCATTATCAATAATAATCCACACAGGTTTTCATCACATCAGCTCCTTTTCATACGATAAACATATTTTGACAGGTTATATTTACTCGTTCATATATCCCCCAAAACAAGAGGTTGTGGTGTTCAGTGCTCGCTACAATGCAGTTCATTGTGGAGCTAATGGTTCTTTTTATTCATCTTTATATTTCCTTCCTACACATACACCAAACAATGCCCATCTTCATTGAACCGTAATGATATGACAGGAATCTATGTTCATTATATCACAATCCATAACTTTGAACTTGTAAACTAAATAGGTTTTGTATACCAGAGTGTACCAAGCTTCACGCGTTCGCTTCCTCTCATTTTTCACGAGGATTCCACTTTTCTCCATAATGTTTACTCAATGAGGTCCCAGCGGGTATGCCATAGTATGCCATTACGCTGGTAAAACACTAACCCTACTTTTTACAACTTTTCAAGACTTTTCCCAGAATTCATCAAGCCGGGGGAAGATCCTTTAGGATAGGATTTTGGCGAAAGAAATGTGTGCAGACCTGTCCTTTTTTCTTACCACTCTATACTACCTTGCTCTTCCCTTCATCAACTCGATGAACCGTGAGGAGAAGCAAAAACAAGTGGGAAAATCCGGTAATGCTTGGAAAACACATTGCATTCCATTTGTGTTTGTGCACAAGCCAACCATATTATTGAGACGGGAACTTGATGGAATGAGATCGAGTCAAAAAATGAAACGGAGAAAAGTGGCTCTCACTCTCTCCCATGGAGTATGAAAGTCTTGGGAAAATGAAGCCACTCGCTCTTTTATTTTTTACTTACAAACTGTTGGCTTTTACAAAAAAGGGCGAACGGCAAAATGAAATGAAAACCGAGAAAAGAATGGGAGGAACGTTGAACGCTGAGGTAAGAGGAAAAAAGTGTTCTACGAAAGACAATAACGGTAGAGAGATATAAGCCTAATATCCAGAGAGATATGTAAGGTATACAAAATCTCATTTTTTATATTCACATGCCCTTCCACTTGATTCTTGTATAAGGAACGCGGAAAAAAAGAGAAAAAGCGGAATGCCGGAGAACTTTAGCAAGCTTCATTTACTTCTCTGACACTTTATCGGACAGATCCAATATCTTTCTTAAGAGGTACACCTTAACCAGCGTACTTCACGTTCGAAATACCTGCCTTGGGTACATCGAAAATAGATTTAGAGGAGTAAAAGGTGTTGTATTAATCAGCTTCCGCTTTCCCCTCGTCCCTATTTTTCTAACGAGAATGGAATGGAGTATATCAGATCTAATGATAGAACAAATAACCCTGATCTGCCAGATGAGACAGGTGGGCAAGCTTGCATTACCACAGACAGGGAAAATGCGGTTGCGCCTATCTCAAACAAACACTCGAAAGCGTTTTTGGATATGATTAGACTAGAGTGAGAAGGAAGAAATAAAATGGAAAAGGATTATGGATGTTTCATGCCGTCATTCAAATTTCCAAGTTTTTAGTCAATAAAATCCACAGTGTATCCGTTTTCTCTAGTCATTGTAAGAAGCATTATTAAAGCTAAACAAAAATCTGCATTTTCTCGTGATTCTGGTACCTCTTGCTTTTGTTCGTTCAACTGAAGCATGGTCTTGTCCCCGTCAAATAAATTGCATGTGATACGGGAAGGGAAGACGGAAGAATAAAGCTGGTACCATTGGAAAGGAACAGAAAAGAGGAAGTACTGTCGTCCCGCCTCCATTTTTCTAATCATCTTCTTACTCACTCGTACTTTGTTTATTGATATATCGAACATCAGATGAACTGACTGAGTGAGTGCACCGATGTGATGGGATTCCCTTTGATTGGGAAAATCCAATTTGAGATTGTAGGCTGGTTCGTGCTATACCAGTCAAGTGGAAAAACGTGACTTTCCTCATTCACAAGAAAATTGCATTTTGGTTAATGAGAAGCGTAATTGTATTTGAAAGACTGAACAACTTACGGATCGCTTAAGTAATGTACAGAACAGGGATTTTTTCCATTCTCAGAACTAAAGGCGCCAAAGTCTCAAGCATTGTAAGTCACCTTTTCAATCTCGAAACCATAGGACTTTCACTTTTGCTGTGTGTATACCACCCGCACAGGGATATGCAACCAGCGGGAGGATGTCAACTGATAAGGGGATGTCGTGGAAAGATAAGGAATTACGGCGAAATTAACTTAAGACCCGACTTGACATTCCTCTTGTGTATGTATGTACCCATTCCGATGAGGTCACCCTTTTTGTTTGGATATAAGATTAGACGTATGGCTGGAGATGGCAAATCTACCAAATTGTGTCTATATTCATAAACACATACTTTTGCTTAATGGTTCGTTTGTCTTTCTCAGATTGTACGTAATCTTCGCTGCCCTTTGTTAAATAGGATATGTACAACCTTTCTTTGCACAGCTTAATTTTTAGTTAGATTTAGAATTTATAAATCTTCCAATAAACCATAGGTAGCCCAGAATTCAGTTCATGCAGAAGTGATGGAGAAAAAGCCTTCTAAATCGCCCCTTTCGTCATATATGCGTTTCGTAGAAAGACATGATAATATTTAATCTGACAGGAGGAAGCATGCCTCACAAAGTTAAATATAGAGGATATTCTTAAATGTCAAATGAAAATCTTCTGACGAAATTCTGATACTGATCACTTTGGGAAAGCGCAACAAAGAAAGTAAATAGTTAGCTTAATGGAAAATATTATAACAAATTCAATTAGTCTTTATGAAATTTACGAAATTACCATATTCATAATCAACTGTACACCTCCTCATACCAGAAACTTTTGAGAAACAAGTAGAATCCATATAACTTTAAAGGTGCTCAAAGCGGGGAAAATCCACTAATAATATACCACACTGTAAAAAATGGATGTGATATAATATTCGTCGATGGAAAGCACAACCTCCAGATTTACTTACAACGGGTTTACTTGCAGTTGCAGCAACCCTCCAGAATGAAGATCGATTATCACAAGAAAAAAGTTTTAATCACGAGGAGGAAGCCTTTCCATAGAATGAACTTTCAGGAAGGAAACTTTTATCCTCCTATCATCCAACCCCGTTCGCTTTTAAGCAGAAATTGTCAGGGCAAATGTGAAACGAGATATTTAAAAAGTGAGCATACTTATTTACAAGCGTTTATATAGATTCCCATCTTGTAATGTGTCTTAGCTGGCTGCTCACACGTGTCCAAGGCTTTCAAACCGCGGCGTGCTTAACCGGATTTGTTGGAACTAACTAGAATTCATACGTTTACCTTAGCCACCCACCCATACACTAGAAAACACTGGCTCGTGAAAGCAGTTGCCCTTTAATGCATTCGCCGAAGGATGTCGTAAAGTCTTGGCTCTTGTTCACGTCCTTCGGTCATATAACCACGAGAACCCTTGAGGAGGAGAGTGCCAAGGCCAGCAAAGGGTTGGAGATAGAAAGAACTACGGAATACCGTGGCAAAAGCTATATAGTTCTACCAAGAACTAAAACTACACAAGTCATTCCTATTTCATGCTATATGTAATGGAAATGACATGCACACCCTCTGGAAGGAATCAATCCATAACGATTTCCTCGAAAGATGCTTACTTATAAACTCTCATAATGATGACGCGCGCAACTTTAATGGGATGCGGTGAAATTTTCGACAAAAAGGGAATGTTATCAGAATTCGCCCACTCATTATTAGTCAGCGAAAAATGTTTAACAAGATGACAATTCCACAGAGTAAATCACACAAAAAACTCCATTTCCACAATGTCATAAAATTTCACCTTCTTGATTACCCCCAACGTTACAATACACCCCTGCGTTCCCTTCCATTTTGGCTTCATGCAAGATTTATTTTCTTATTTGTCCGGGTCTCTTTTCACATATGAGTCACCCACCCACGCTATACTGCTTTATGCGTTGCACCCCCAAAAGTCTTATAAATGTACTGACTAGCATTTCCTAATTTATATCACTTACCAACTGCTTATTTTTTTTTACCATGTGTCCCTGAAAAATGGGATTTTGGAAAATACACTCAACGGTTCAACCGAAGCCTACAAACAAAATAAATATACAGCCAAATAGGTACCATTACACTACATATTTATATTCATCACAAAACCAGTTCATTCCCCTTTCCATATTCACTGAGGCATACACTATGAGGGAGCATTAGGACTAACTTTTTACAGTTGAAAACTCCCATTGGCATTTAACATCTCTCTCGCTGCTCTGGCCACAATGGTAATAATACTTTCATCGTATTTCATTTCGGCTACAGACGCAATCCCAGCTGACCCAAAAGACAAAATCCCTAATCAATATTTTTGACCAAAATACAAAAATCTAAAAAAAAGTAAAATAAACTAAAATACCAAACGTTCATTCTAAAGGAATGTAATTGTTATTAGGATTTTAAAAATTATAGCAAAAGGATTTTGATTATGTT
Organism: Dicranocentrus wangi; assembly: GCA_036850665.1. Lineage (NCBI taxonomy): Eukaryota > Metazoa > Arthropoda > Collembola > Entomobryomorpha > Entomobryidae > Dicranocentrus > Dicranocentrus wangi. Next base: position 15,298 of record JAANSN010001062.1, on the reverse strand, counting down.
TAATTTTTACTTTACGTAAACCGTAGCACAGCGTAATCTACAAAGTACATTCTTGCACTCACAAAATATATATGTTTGGTTTCCTTGAATTGGAAGGTTTTGAAACAAGTAACCACAAAGTAATATATTTTTCCGTTGCAACTGTCGCGATATTTAATGCATACGGTTCTGTTCATGCTGAGTTTATTTGGGATTCGTATTTTGGGATTTTGTCATGTAGCCATTACATTTACGTCACATGCTGATTATCATAGTGTGGAAAAATATCTTTGCCTACCCGGGAAAGAAACAAGTTACCATTCTCCATCAGAAATATATATATATACCTATACTCTTCTTGAAAAAGTTAACTCTACTGACAATCTTCAAGAATTTTCTCCGCCGTCCCAACAAAAAGGCTCAGAAGAGGAAAGCCGGTTCATCGTATTGTTCATTTTTTGCAAAAAAGAAGAAACTTTCCTTTTTTCTGCAATTGTTGCCCTGTTTGATGTTTAGAATACTAAGTTTCGCTCGCGAGCAGTAATTTTTTGCCCTTGTATCTCCCTGAGGATGGAAAACTGAAGTAAAGGAGCATACTATATTCATAGACAATATATGGGTGGAAGAAGAAACCCGACAAAAATGGATCACCATGTATATTTGAACATTTTCTATAGGGCGAGGGAAGAACATACTTAATTTTCTATACAGGAAAAGAGAAGCGCATCACTGGAGAAAATAGTGGTGCTATCCTTTGGGATTTTTTCTTTTCCTCCAATTTTTGCTGAGAAGGGAAAGAAAACGAAGGGAAATCCTCCTTCCTCCTGCTTTCCTTCTTTTACTGATCAAACAGGATCTAATAATTCCCAAGATTCAACCATCCGGATATTTTCCGGTGAAAGTATCTTCTCCTACTTATCTCTACCTCTATCTGTCGACATTTTTCGGAGGCGTACAAACTCAGAATGGGGGCAAGATTTCTACCTTATGAATCCTAAATATACCGCTGTACACATGTGATTATTATTACATATATCATCATTACTATAATAATTATTTGAAAGTGGGCATATATTGTAGCCAGCCATATTATGGGCAAGAAACACATTTTCCTTATTGTTCTTTTTTAGTTCAATCCTTTACTTGGCTGGTTCAACAGAAAAGAAGAAAACTGCCAAGAAGGAACGAAAAGGGAGCTTTGAGGTGGCTACGCTCCTACCAGTTGGCTTAAGCACCTTTTCTTTATTCAAGTCTTCTCGGGTAAGGATGTAGTCGTGAAAGGATATTTTTGTTTAGACAGGTCTTTCCTATTTATGCCGATTTTACTAGTGGTATTACAACTTTAATGAAAAAAATATGCGTATTTCTAAGCAAACAGAAATGTACAACCCAAAAACTACAAGAATCAAAGAATTTTCCGTGTATTTTATTTTTAATGCAAATCAGGTGGCATATTCCTCAAGAGTTTATGAATTGTAAAGGAGCAAGTTCAAGACCAAAAAAATGTACACGTCTGGATCTAGATATCTTTTATCAGGGACAAGGACAAGCAATCAAATTCTTCAAATTTGCATACTCAACAAAAATCCTTGACAAGTCTGATTTCCGCTTGGAATTTACGAGAGAACCCGAGATGGGAATGTTGGAAGACTGGAGTCTTACTTGTTTTTCTAGATCAAAGCCCTAAAGCCACACGTGGACATATATAAGGTTTACGACATCATTCTTCTTTACCCTGCCACCAGTATACTTTCACGTAATGTCACCTTCCTTCATGATGACGCCAAGTTGAACAGATATCACCAATTGGGAGAGCACGCAACCCCATATTCAATTTATGATTTTACAGCTGTCATAAATCCATATTGCACCCGAGGAAAATGTATCTGGAAAGCGTATAGTCAGTCTGATTTCTAAGCGTTACATGAGAATGGCAATAATTTCTGTATAAATTACTTTTTCTCAGCGCTCATATTTGAGAAACAGGGTTAATAAACGGGAAGCGGGATGACATGTGATGATGAATGAATGGCTAAGTGAATGGCGTTTTCAGATCATGAGAGATTTATAGAAACGGAACCTAAGCGGATTCATTAAATTGACATGGCTTCACCTTTTCCGCTTCCGCTCCCTCTCCAAAACCACCAATACAAAGGTTATATTGCTGTGACTAAGCACAGGAAGGGGTTACCAAGAAGAGCAATAAAAACGGGAAAAGTCAAATACGACTTTCTTTTCTGTCTGTATCACTCCACTTTTCCAATCCTGTCATCTTCCATAATATACATAAATATATGGAAGGATGAATGTAAGCTATTACTTTTCTTCTTGTTAGCTACCCATTTCTTGGTATACCTCTTTCATTCGGGTGTCCCGAGAATCCTTACAAACTTCTTTTCATTAAAAGTCAACCCGTAAAAACAACTTGACTGGAATTGCTAATTACTCAAATGGATTTTCTTCAGCTGTCCCAAGAAAAACTTTTGAAAAGTGAATGATTGGAAAGTCTGAACGATGGTGTTTTTGTACGCTCTGAACAACACAACACTCTGGCTGGAGTAAGTAAAGATTAAGGAGAAGGAGTTGAGTGGAGTGAAATCCAGCGTGGATAAATTGTCCATTCCTTGACTGGTTCCATGTTGGAAGAATATTGAAAATGGGAATGGTTCAGTGATCACAAATACATAATATGCTGGCTTCTCCTTCCTCATAGGAACGACCTTGTCGCTGTCGTCTCGTACATTTGTTACAAACAGGCTGAAGACGAGCCCATAAAAAGTATAAATTGGTACATCACCATCACCATGTTTGTCAAATGTAACAATGTCTTCATGCTTTCCTATTCAAACGGTGGCATAGTCATATCATACAACCATGCTAAATATTAGTAGGTAAAGGTTCCCTGGTGGGTACTGGTACTGCCACTGCTGGAATGTCTGTGATAATTTTTTTATACAAAGCAACTATCACATCCTGTAAATGAGCAGAGAAAAGGGGGACTAACGACTGGGGAGAAAGCACTGGAATGGATAATTTCGTTACCGCTGCCCAAGGACTCTTCTGGAGGGGAATGGTATAAAGTCCCTCCACACACGGCTACCTTTTTCCGTAATTAATTCTTGGCTTAATGTGTCACTTAAGTTTTGTGCACCTAGGTATATGGGCTTTGACTACGAGTTTGTGTCCCTCTCCGGTTTACTAACCATACTCAAGCGTTTCATTATAAACAAAGGGGGATTGGATATAGCATATCCTTTAAGGTATAAACGGGGCATGGAAAGCATCTTGCATTACATCCTTGGAAAATGCACTTCACTCTCTGATCTTGTGATATTGTTTATGCATGTAACCTTACACATCTAAACTCCGACGTCAGTGACTTTTATCCTTTTCAAACGAAAATGGTGCTGACAAAGAGGACACGGTATGATACAAAATGCTGCTTGGTCCTATGTATCATTCTTTCCAGAAAGATTACACAATAACAGCTATTTTGGAAAGTACCCTAGAGGCTTCGACCTAAAAGTACGGAGTGTAATCTGAGAACTGCGAAGGCGGATATTGTAGAGGTGGATATGAGCATGTTTCTATTCAACATTTTAACTGATTGACAGAGTGAAGAATATACAGTGGCAACAAAAAATATTTAAAGTCGTTTTAAGCGGATTTTCACATGTTGAATAAGTTTTCACAAAGTGCAATCCAAAGTTGCATTAATATTTTCGGAAAATATTTGTAGGTAAAAATACATTGATAAAAAATTAATCCCACTTGTATGATTATGAACATTGAAATATACATAAACAATAAATCACAACGAGGTTTGTATTATCGAACTATACTTTTCTTTGTACCTATTTCTAATGTAAAATGTGATGATTTAGTTGGATGCACATTGACGGACAAGTGGCATTATTGTTAATTTTATCAACAAAGCACTTGAATTATGCAAACATATCGTATTTGGTCAACCCTCCCTATTTCCAAAGCTGATTACCAAATTCTTTCAGATCCGCTCCGGAGCAAGAATCGCTCTGAATCCTACACATCTTTTGCGAAAGAAATATAACAACACATATTTGATTGCTTCAAAGGGAAAATTTAGTATTTTTCATTTTCCAAAAACTTCTTATGCTTTGTATTAAAGCTGTGTACGAAGGTCGAGCTAATACATAATTCGTGAGTACAAAATACATTGATTCTATCTTTAGGCATATTATACAGGAATAAAGGGAGCTTTTCATGTAACTGCGCACCAAGATAGTTGAATTCAGATTAAGAGAGACCAATCTGCACATCCCATTTCTTAACATTTGTTAACCTTCTTGGGACACTCCTTCATCCCATTTCAAATTGAAGATAGATCAAAGCACATTTTATTCTCGAGTTCACCAACCTCCAGCGTACTCCGGACCTGGTTTGAATTGAAGAAACAACTCTCGTCACGACATATCATCCCAAACCTCTTATTCCCACGGAGAGAGAAAGAGAGAGTGAGCATACACGCATAATAGAAAGCTCCCGACTCGACGCTTAATTTGTTTTCTGTGGTGTGATGCAGGAACGGTAAAGGCTTTTCCGTTAGCTGTCATCAAAGATGAGAAGCAGGAAAGGAAGTTTTGACTTGAGATTAATGGCACTTTACACAGAGAGCACACTCGTTGACTCATTTCACATTTTGGTGCTCACGCATATACATATACAAGTTATATAGTGGTAAAAAGGGTTCGTGCCGAAGAGGAACATTCCGTCTGCTTCCACCTTTGCTTCACTGTCCCCCCTAATTCAATATACGATGTGACTTTGCATGCCACCCTCTCTGACATATTCTCCTATCTCAATCTCTTACGCTTACGTGCGTTGTGAGAGTAAAGTATGAACTATCGTTATCAATCTCAATCATGCACTTAACTTACCCATTCATTATGGGATGACTAACACCAACCAAATAAATATTCCCTTGAGGGAGCATATCCCACACTGCGTTTATGAATGACTGTTTTTTCATTTCGGATGATGACGAAATAAACTTCTCAAGTACGTTTTTCGCAATTACGGGAGCATGTTCTCTCCCGGTTGCTTCAATTTTGAGATGGGATGCACCGCATCACCAACGACAAATTGGGAAATGACAGGAGATGGCAGGAAACGTCAGGATGTCTAAGGAAACTTAATTACCCCGACGGTAATAATTTATCACTGGTCCTGAAAATCTTCAAATGGATTACATGACCATTTTCCGGGAAAATCTTGGAAATGATTCTCACAGAGCGTTTGACTTGTCGACGTTCTGTAAAATTGGCTTTTCCACAGGACGAGAAATATACGAGACACAAATGTGCATCAATTTTTCACGGATGACAACGTTTTTGGAAACTTTCCTCGATGAAGTCCGTTTGCAACACATTCCAACTTTTCATTTGGAACTTGCGAATACATGTTATTTCACGGAAAAGGAGGTAACATGTCCAAGGTTGTAAAGTAACGCCGGGCTCGACGGCATGAATGCGAAAGAGGTAGCCGACGAGTCTCGATGCTTGAATGATTAGTGGTGGCTGGCTGAGAATGCAAATGCTAGAAGACGAATGCGCGAAGACAGAAAGTGTGTGCGAAGTGCTCACAAAGACATAGTTCATTATCTCCTAGTATTTACATATGCAAGATGTGCTCTGACACCCACCCATTATCCTTTATTTAGAAGATTATAATTTTGATAAGTGTCAAGTTTTACATGGTTGGCTTGATATTCATCAGTCTCCCACATATTCACATGTAGTGGTGGAGTTCCAAGAAGAAAACGGGGATTTCTCCGAAACTGCCTGGCCTCAGGCTGGGATTTACCACTGTAAGCTACTTTCCTATTAGAACCTAACTCTGATATATTATCTCTGGTTCGGGTGATGCATAAATTTAGAGAAATTTATAGCGTGGGAGAAACACCATAAGTTTTTGAGGGTGAAATCAAGCTCAAACAAATTGCACCCGAATCGCTCCATGCGGTTTCCCCAAAAACTTGAGCACAACCAGTGTCCCATGTTTTGGTGGTGATAATGATGGTGAAAATGTTCCAAATCGGAGATTTCAGATGCTTCAGATGCCAAAAATTATCATTTAATATGCAATCAGTTGCTTACCATTTTGCGTAATCTCAGCTCGATAGGAACGTCTGTGGTTAGCAGAGCGTGAGGTACTGTTCACATGCTGGAGGACTAGACATGCGGAAGTTGAAGAGAGCGCTCGTTTCTGGCGTAACGCTTCTCGGAAGATCTTTGAGTACATTACTATCATTACTATGGCGGGGATCCAGAAGGAAATGGACGATGAGACCACCGCGTACACTGAAAATATCAAGAAAACAATTATTGTTAATGCGCACTTTATGAGAGTAAAAAAAGGCTAGGGAAAATATGCTTTCAATGCATTGTCACTTATTAATAACACACCCCATCGCATCGTTAGTGCGATTATGTTTGATTGTGTCCACTCATCCAAAGCAAAAAGACAAAAAAAGTTGCACACAATGCGAGTGCTTAAATTTCATTAGAATGTACAGCGGCTCATTAGATTTTGCGCAAACAGGGCAAAAACAAGGTTGGCTAGATATCGACGTGAAGTTTTTTTCGCGAGAGCTTATATATATTTTTCTCGTATAACAAAAAAGCTGGTGGCAGTAGTAGTTGTGGTGTGTCAACATCCTACAATCTTCAAAAGCGGAGTCGTTTCCCCCAGTCTGAGTCTACTATGCGTTCCTATTTTTCCTATCTTGCAGTTTCCGCCTGTGACTTTTAATCTAGGAGATGTGGAAAATACTGCACAACCAAATGAAGCAATCATACAGAATATTACACAAGGCATAGCGGAAAGGAAAGGCAATATTCAAAATGAAAATTTCCCCGTGAACGTGGTGCAAACCGAGAGATAGGAAAAGAGCCCATTATCTAACTACGCGACGACACCAAACTCAAATGAAAAATAACACGATGATTATTATGCAAGCAGGCGTGCTCGCATCATCACACCACCTGCTTTTCTTCTCCGTTTTTGTGCTGTGCTTGAAAGTAAAAAACATAGGGAAAATATTTAGTGCCTTTTTTGCTCAATTCAACAAATACAATAATAGATAGCAGTTTGCATGCACGAAAGGTGCACGATTCAGGCGAAAGGAGGTCATTGAAACGTCAGCGAAAAATGAAAATGGAGGTGGTTTGCTCTTTTTGATTTGCATTTTACATATATGCTGGCTATCAGTTCACTTTTGTTTTTTGTGTTTTTTAACAAAATACCGAAAAGGGAAGCATTGTAAAAGCATTTTAAGTATTTGGTCAGAATTCATATTTGTAATTAGTCTTTGAAAAATTAAAATGCCAATTACATATTTCAAGGACGAAGCAATTTCGCATTTTTATTTAATACAGCGCCACAATGGCTGGTGCTTTCCAGCCCGGGTTTCAATTCTCCAGTGCATTTGTGGCTCCTACTTCAGACTTCCCTTCGCTTCTCACAGCATCCTCAAAACTTTTTTTCCTAACGAACTACTCAGCATGATCATGTTTGGGTAAAAGGTGAAAAATTTTGATGGTGGCATGAACCCTTTGAAAAATTAACTTGGTTAATAATTGAATGCAAAGTTGGTAAACTTCGCTCAAGTATTTTCAAGTTGAGAAAACTGATCAAGCCGAAAGTTTAACAAGTTTTCTTGTACCATTTATAACGTGAATATGGTAGATGCCTACGAGTACGAAAAAGTAAAGTCAGGTAGATACTTCATCCGTTAAATGGATGACGAAGGGATTCACGTGGGAATCCTTGTTCCGCTTGTGCTGAGCCTGAGAAACGAAAACTCTCTCCTTTTCGACTTTGCACAAACAATATACTTCATACGCCATACGACTGAACTTCAAAATGGTATAAAACATCTAGCGCATTCTGAAACATTTAACAAAACGTATGCAACCATGTAAAACTATACGCTTCTACGCTTTCTTAATTTCTTAATAACTTTGCACGATGAATAAAGGGTAAACAAGGCAGCACTTTTCTTGTTCTAAATATGATACAAACACCTTTTCACGCAAGTTTTTCCGCCGCCGACCGAAGCGAACCCAGTTTTCATTGAAAATACCTACTATTTACACACATCTAGATAATTTCGGTTTGCTCAAAGTACAACTGTGACTCCCCAACGTTGACTCATCTGCCCAAAGAGAAAATAACTCACGTTCTCTTTTGGATTTTCACTTGGCTCTTCCCAAACGTAAGCTTATTATCATCCCTGACGTCCTTCCATGAAGGATGGTGGTTTGTGAAAGAGACGCATGTAACCATGTGATAACGACCTTGCCTCTGTTCCACTTTACTTGTCTTCCAGCTACATATGATACAATATACTTGTATTTTCGGAGTATTTTTTCGGTTGTTTGTTCCCTGAGTAAATAAACATGGAAAAGTGAAAGCTACTTGCTTTCTCTACCCCATGACGTACAGATACACACGCAAGGAATTACCCCATAAGAATTTTTTATCCTATTAGAAACAACATTCATACTATCGCCATTCTTACTGTACATAGAATCTCTTACGTCATTCACCAGCGACAAAAAATTCACTTTAAAAATATTTTCAACAGAGAAACCAAAGTTGAAAGCTAATTTTCTTCCAGGAAATTTCATTCGTCAACTTTCACCAACCAGGTGTGTGTCCAAGTTCACATGTGCCCAGGGAATCCTCCATTTCATTTCGTGAGTAAAGAAATATACAGCACTTTCTTTATTGACCCGGATAGTGTGACGTGCAAGAACAACAAACTGAAGAAACCACACGACGACGTGCAAAAGATTATTCTGCTTTTACCACGTATTGTGAAGTGCATGCGAGTAATATGCGATTATCTGGAGATGATACCAATCAATAGCAATGTGATCTGTGGAGACAGTGGGAGTGGGGTCCACTATCCCTTCACGTCTTTTCCGAAATCTTTTTATAAAAAAATACCTATAGGTATACATATTCCTTCCACTATGACTTATCTTTTTGTGTGTGTATTTATCGTACGTTGTCTGTCACACCTTCAAAACTGGCAATGCCTTCAGTGTAAAAAAAGATGAAAGTCCAAAATTATATTTATGTGCTCACTAAAGGCTATATAGTATTTTGTACAAACAGGCAATTTATCAAAACTTTCATGGTCACACTAAGAAAAACAAGGTAGCTTGGCGTCGTTACGTTACACACAACCTATGTCTATCACCAAAAGGTCATAGTGTTCTGAAAAAGTTCTACATAGGAATCTAGCTCTAGATATGATTGCAAAAATGCAATGTTTACCCAGTTCCTGTGTGATGATAAGCTACCTTTTTCGGTCCCATGTTTTCTTGCGTTTTTTTGTATTTAGGCACACGTAGTTGCATTTCAGGTATACTCTTACTTGCATACATTATTCTACTTTGGGATTCACCTTGAGAATTTTTAAAGGGAACGTTTTTGAATTCAACCCTTCTTTCAGGATGGATGCAAGCCAAGGTAAAAGCATAATTTTTACATTACACTCAAATTCCTCTACCAAAACCAAGACCAAAAGATGTAGGAATGGGGATGGATGTAGCGCTAAGCGAATACGGGAGTGGAATTTGTAATTTCGGATGTCACACACAGATCTACCCTACATGTCCCGCTGCAAAAATGATACATGGAAGCAGAGTACATGCAGAATGTGGATGTAAATCCATTTTAGTTTATTCCACTAATATCCCCCAACCAACTGGCGCTGACTCTGCCAATGCCAACAGCTGGATTTTAGTCATGTCACCGAGGGAAAACACTGGCTGATTGTACTTGTATAATGTCATAAAGATTATCACTTTTGTTGGGAACAGCAAAAATTGTCAAAAACAGGGATACCCAACAAACCAGGGCACGCTATCCTTCGGCATACCGCATTGAATCCGGAGAGTACGTCGGCGTACGGTTGAGACGGCGGCGTAGTTTATGCAGAAGAGAAGAAAAAACAAGAGAAATGTGGGGTAAGGGCGCATAAAGACTCGTCAAAAACAGAAGGACAACGACAAGGCGAAAAGAAACGCGGAGACTATGAAAACCGTACATTTTACATACGAAAAGGGAAGGATGAAAAAAATATGCAGATGAATGAACAAAATAAGGAATATACAAAGATGATAGTGTTATGTTCGTTTGTCCTCCGTCGCTCCATCACTATTTCCCAAGGAAAGAAAGAAAGCCTGGAAATAGTTTTTGAAATACGAAAATGGCGTTAAAAGTTCGACATTAGCAAAGCATGACGGGATCTCGGTTTTCTCGCCCGGTTTCTAACGGGATTCACAACAAACCCAGCGAAACGAATAAAACTGAAGTGCATCCCGTAAATGCACGGTAAAAAGCATGCGATTTTGTTTTGTTTTTACAGTTTACGCCTACCCGTTTTCTTTTCTTAATAGCCGCAGGCGGACGACATTTCAATGTCCCATGGAACGAGTTTTTGAAAAGGGGACGTAACACCCACCATCGCACAATAATGTATAACAAGTTCATATAACATGGTAATAGGAAGGGGATGAGCACAATGCACACTTCCAGAACAGCCGGTTGGCTCCGGCGGACATGGGAGAAAACGGAACAATAAACTGAAGTAGATGACAACAAATTGTCCGCCGTATTGTTGGTTGGTTGGTTAGTCTACTTGGGGAAAAAGGTAAGAAAAATGGAAAGAATTTTTTTTTGCCAAACTGATTGTAAGTCAGTCATTCAAGATGGGCGGATATTACACGTTTTTATGGGATTGTCAGGAATAAAAAACGGGGGTTCCCATTCTCTTGTTTCCCATTTTGTAGTCAAACTGCAACATGAGCGACAATAAATACATGTAGCTGGAGAAGAAAATGGTGTAAAAAGTTCGATTTTTAGTTTGGATAGGATGACATGCCATCAAGTGAAAATGAGTTGTTCAATTTATGTGGCTATCACCACTCTGCATACATGAAAGGCGTGTCGCTCCCTAGAAAATAGGAAGAAAAATAGGAAATTGACAACGACGACGATGGAGGCGAGGTAGACGGGATGGATGCAGATATTTTTAAACATCTGCAAATATTCCAGATTTTCCGGTAACCGTGCTATTTTTGAATTGCGTCGGTATCTCACGTGAAAAATGAAAAAATGTGATGCTTCAAAAGACCCTGACCAGGTATGAAAGGTGTGACTGTATCACAATTTTATTTGTTTTTGAGAAAACCAGAGAAAATTGAAATACGAAACTGATGAAAACTGAAATTGGCTGGCTACAGGGAGGTGAGATAAGGACAAAAAGTTTGGGGAATACTTGAAATACCTATATCAAGCGTACACACTATTCACATGGATATATGCATATTTGGAGAAAAATCTTCAAAGACTTGTGGTGTAAGCGTCTGTCTGCTAAAAAAATCCGCTTTTTGAGATATCCCCTTTCTCCCTTTTTTCTTTGTCTGAAAGATTAAAATGGAAATGACAAAGGGGTTTGGAGGAAAGGCGATATGACATGATACATAGCTATCTACCTATTTCACTCAAAATGAAAGTTGAAACGAATCGGATATTTTTTACCTTGGGAAACACTATATTCCCATATTTTACCGATAAAGACAACACCGTGCATTTTTACGGTTAGAGATAGGGCAGAATTAGAGCAAAGGACGAGATGGTATACCACATTACTCTGGGAAAAGGATACGGTCACGAATCCGATATCTTACATATCCACATTTTGCATTGTTATGTGATACATATATGACAGACTTCACATTATGTTCATATACAGTGTCATCAAAGGAACAAGAGTTCAATCTCCGCCTTTTTTCATATAAAAATATACAAGTAGTGTGAGTAGATGACTCCTCAACTTCATCTCGGCAAAAAGGCTCAAGCCCACCAAGTTGGAGAGTGGTCCAAGAAGGGATGATTGCTTTCTCAAGGAAGAAATGCTCTCTTGAAATAAAAATGGGATATACTGTGTGCCTTCTCTCTCTATAGGAGTGTGGTCCTCTACCCCTATCATTTCCCTGTATTATTTATACATTATGCTGCTTTTTCCTCCAGTAAACACGCACTTGCACACGCCTATTACCCTTTTGCATTCTCGCCAAGCCATTCCCCTCATGGAACTGGGTAGTATAAGCACCCTCCATGAAAAGGAATGCTAATAAGTGCTCACAACATCTACATTGCACTGGGATTCTACGAAAAATGTCCTTTTTTGAAAAGAGAAACTATGAAATATGAAAAATGGAACAAGTGCACCCCCAACCACTATACCACAACGTCCTCCTCAGTCCATGTGTTGCAATGCTCCAATGGGGAATGAAAGTGGGTGTATTTTATGTGGTCTATAACGGAGCTGCGAATTTACCAGTGAAGTTACACGATCGAATACCCTCAGGCCCCATGGATTTTCTGCTGATGTTCCACATCTCATAAACCGCAAACCTTGTTTTGGACCTATGCATTTATGCTTTTTTTGCTCAGTATATTAAATTTCTCGATAATTTCATTCTCCGTGCAAAAGTGGCCCTTGCTCCTTCATTCGCACCGTGCATGTATCTCTGTTTATTTCGATGGAACACCTGTGCTTACATTTTTGTATCATGCATTCCCGAAACTCGGCTTGCTTCTAGGTAAGATTAATGTACTTTTTCTCGGCAAATACTCTTGAGAAACTCAACTATGAAAATAAATCAGGATACTGATCCTACCCGTAGTTATACAACCTTTTTTTCTTGAATACACCCATTTCTTGAGAAAATTCCAAATAAATATTTCGCACGAGTTGTCCTTTTTAAAAATCGTATACCCCTCCACCACCTTCGAAATTGCCGGCAGCGTATCGGCAGATAAGTGGATGTTTAGGTGGATGAGAAAATGCTTTCACTCGTATCTCATTCAATTCATTCATTCTCGTCTTGATGGAATGCTTGCACATTTCACGTAATCTATCTCTTTCCTATCGTCTACCGCCATTGGTTTTCTTTGTACCACTGGCTGGCTCTGCCTGATCCTATCAATTTTTCCCGTGTTATGTACTCCCCTCCCATATTGTACCCCTCAAAGGGTTAAACCTTTTCCCGAGTATTCCTCACTACCGTTATGTACAATATGTATATCACCAAGTGTAAACTCGGCTCGGGGATCATCATGGCACTACGAGGAATGCAATTTGGAGTTTTTGTGATGGTGGAAAAGATGAATCTTCTCGGAAATGGATAAATATTGCCGTACTATATACCATTTATTCTGGAGACTTGGATATGTGTGCTGCTCCTGGTAAACACCCAGTGACAAAGACACATTGGGAAAAATTAGACTTTAACAGTGCAATCCCTTTTTTCTCTCTGGGAAACTGCTGGTCAAAGGAAATGAAATGGTGGTGTCTACAACAGCCTCACTCAGAGGATATACCCATATTTATTCCACATTCTGGCAGACCTTTTGCTTCACGAGACATTAGTGCTCAGAGCCTACCTGAGAGCAAATCGTCTTGAGCATGTATACAATGTAATTGTAAACTTGTTTGTGAACCGTGCACATACTCTGGGTATGCATGAAGGCGAGAAAAATATAGCAATAAATTCTTTCCCCTCTTTTCTCAAACACATTTCACTCCACACACAGTCTTCAGGAGAGAGACACTGGAGGAAAAGGGCGTGCAAATAAATTACTAGAGAAAAAACGCAGATGGAGAGGAGAGATGAAGAGATTCTTAAAGAGGGATATTGTGATCTCGGTATACAAAAGGGAGATAAATACAAACTCACATTACATTCATACTTGTACTTCCACGTATTTTTTCCAATTTTCAAGCCAGAAAGCTAGGGAGCTGGAGCAACATGCACCACATCACAAACACCCATATTCTCCATCAACCCAGTGCTACTCGAGTAGTAATAACCATTCAACCTGAACTCAACTCGATGTAATATCGTTTGAGAAGAAAGAAAAGGAATTATCATTATTATTGCTTTAGGTAGCTCAAAACATTCCGAAATTCCTGGAGAGCGTGTGTGTTCTGAAAAAAGCGGCAGATATGAGGATTTTACGTGTGTACCGACTGTGCCCTTTTATGTACCTCGCAACTCGCAGTGTGCCAGCATGTCTAGTCAGATAAGGAGCAAGGCTGTGGGAATGGGCGTGCCTTTCAGCATCCTATTATTTGCTTTCCCTTTCCCAGTTTGCTCCACTTGATTTTGATTCAAAGTCAGAGACGAGTCCTTGGAAGAGACAGAAAAAATATCCATGTGATACATGGAATTACTAGCATGCTTGAAAACCGTTATGCTCTTTAGTTAGACTCTACACGGCCATGCATGTGGCAAAGCACGCATTGGCAAAGAAAAGTTACATGTAATCAAAGGCAAAGCATTTTAACAAATGTATAAAAAATGGGACTCAGCCAATGAATGGAACTGCATGAAACAGAACGACTTTGGGTTTCACGTTATGTAAAAAAATAATGTAAAAACTATATATATCCTGTCTAATTAGCCCTTGGAAGTTACGGAAGTTGTTAATATAAAAAAAGAGATTGCACTACACTTTGCTGAATTTAAAGATTTTGCCAAAGTGCACTTTGCCAAATCAACACAATCTCGCTTAGCAAAATGGTCCGTTTTTTTATTATACAGGTAGGTTGATCGTATGTCTTCTCCCATGAATGGTATATATTGATTTCTCAAATTTATTATACAAAAGTGAAAATCGTAAAAATGCTCTAAGAGTATATACCTGTATATGCTTGAAAATTTGGCAGATACTTGAAATAACATGTAGCATGCATCGTATTCCCATGAAAAGGGAAAAAATCACACGCGATTGCAAGAAATAAGTGAAGAGTCCGACTCTGCCCTCATAACAATTTACCTGTAACAACTCTTCCCACACTGAAAAAATCGCCTCTGGCGTTGTTGTAGGTGTGTGGCTTTTCCGGCACCAATTCTGACTTTGCTCGTTTACCTTTACAATCCAAAAAAAATCGAGTACATCCTCGAAAACGATGATTTTCCTCTGAGCAGGAATTACATATAATCTATAGGTAACGGCTTTATAGATCACTGCACTGATCACTACATTTCATCCTTGCGGCAACGGAATAACGGAGTTTTCCCAAGGTTATCCGTTCCGAACATGAAGTAAGTATATACATAGGTATAGTTATGTCATGTCAGTGCAAAAAACATTTTTTACAGCTTAGACCCTCCTTTAAAGGTCGCCAGTATCAAAAGTCAATTCCAAGCCTTGTTTTGTTTCCGGTAGAATCCAACCGTTAGATATGATTATC